>LPNX010413709.1:365987-378146 GCA_001517045.1 Pseudotsuga menziesii
ATGAGCATGATTTTGTCTTTAGCAAATTCTAATGAATGATATTTTAGACTAAGGTTTTCTCAACTTCTCTTCATCCAATTCAGATGCTTGGCATCTTCAAAAACCCAATAATGTAAAATGTGTGAGTGGCCATGTGGTTTTTCAACAACAAAAGTATTTCTTCTATGGTCCCCTCAAGTTTCTCATTTATAATTGCTTCTCCTTCTCTTTATTCATTCCTTTATTTAGTAGGACTTGTAAATTTTTAGATTCTTTCCGCGTAGCTCTTATATTACTTTATGTTGTCACCGATTCCCACTAATGTGTTATGTTCTAAACCCTTAAAATGTCATAATAAACAAAAGTACACTCAAATTCTACCAAATTTGAGTGTGTATCACAAATCTAAAATATATAAAAGGTGTCACAAAACAAACAAATAAGATAAGTGCAAATTAAAATGGCTACGTTTAAGACAACCATTAAGATGAATATGAAATGCTATGCTACATAGAAAATATATGATTTGAATTCTTTTAAGAAGCTAAAGATGGAAAGATTGCAAACTTATGAGATAATTCTTAAACCAAGTCATGAAATACCAGAAATATAAATGGATAGAATTCTTAAAACAAGTCACGAAATACAAAATTATAAATCATTTAAGCAATTAAGTGGATATGTTTGTTAAGTAATGTGGATAACTGTAAAGCATACTTAATAGCTAAAACCCATCAAAACATCAAAGATGTTTGTTAGTTGCTTTGATCATTAATTCAATTGAATGACTCCATGGACTAACTCGTAACCGGAATGAAAGAAATTAGAATAAATTCGTAGAAAAATATACACAACACATTGAAAAGTATGAACTTAGACTCCTCTTTTAAATTCATCTATCTCCCTTTCTTCTTACTATTCTTTGATTTTTCTTCTTCTTCTTACTCTTTCTTTGACTTCCCTCACCAACCGTTGCAGTACCCTGAATCAAATGATGCTCTTCATGCTCAAATTCTCTGGTGTAGATTTTAGTCTTGTTCTCCGCACTTTCTAATTCTCATGCGTTGTTCTGATTAGTCTGCTCTTCTTCATGTTTATTGTTGTCACTCACTTCTTCTTCCTTCTGGGTCCCTTGATTCTCTACACTTTTAAACTATCGCACTTTGATCTGATCAGTCCCGCCTTCTTCTTCACTTTCATATTCTGGCGCATTGTTTTGATCAGTCTCTTCTTCTTCATGGTTATTGTTGTTAGGGTGCGTGCATGAAGATGGTTCCACTTTTTAGTGCCATTATAAAAATAAAAAACGCAAGTCCGAAATTGAAATCCATAATGCATATGCGTTATGGATGGTTTGGTTTGGGAAAACCCTTTCCTAAAACCGAAGCAAAAGCTGGTTAGACTATATCGCACTTGCATTTTTTACGAGTTACAAATTGAAACTATGATATATCTCACTTACAATATATCGCACTTGCGATATATAAAAATTGAAAACTAAATAAAACATAGGCTCGTGTCCTCTATTTGCTGATTTTAAATTGCATGCCGCATAGAATGGAAACGAGAAATATCGAGAACTAGATTTAGAGGGCATACGATTTGGCAGGAGGAGATTGATTTAAAGTGCATACGATTTGGAGGGAAGGAGATCGATTTAGAGTACATACAAATTAGAGGGCATACAATTTGGATGCAATGGGAGGTAAGAATTGCATTGATTTTTTGGTTTAATATTATGAAAGAATTGTTTTTTTTTGGATCAGGCAAGAATTGTTTTGATTTTTTATTTTAATTTAATAAATTTTTAATTAAATAAAAGAATGAAATATTAATTCAATTTAAAATTGGTTATTTTTATATTAACAAACAACACAAATCTTGAAGAAAATTTCCGAAACCAAACCACCAATAACCCAAACCCAAGCCCAAATCCAAACGTCGAACAAATGGAGGAGAAACATGATAGGAATTCCAAAATTCTTGCTTGTTTGGGTGCATTGAGATGCCTTAAGTCACTTTTTAGAGGGGGGGGGGGGCACATAAGACAATCATTGTGGAAGTCCCTAGATAACATTACAAATAAAATTTCCAATGCACAGGGAGCATTTTACAACATTATCTCCTACAGGGATTCCGAGAGGCAATACTATTCCACTGGGCTGAGCTACAAAGACATAAAGAAATTAAAGATAAAAAAAGACCAACTATTTTCACTATTCTGGGTCCCTAGCACTGGATTGGTTCCTCCCACTAGTCAACCACACATTTCTATAGACTGGTGCATAGAACCAAATATTAAATCCAACTAGATTGATCATTGGTGCATGGTCCTCGATGAATACCCTCATGGGAATATAGACATCCCATTCTATTTCCTTGGGAAATTGTATGCTTAATTTATATTGGGTAAACATGTAAATTATTTTGATATTTTAGAGTTCTAGGGGTAGGACATGGGATTCCCCAAGATAGGAAAGGGGCGAGGACTGATCTAAACCATGTGCTATGATCTCCGTGCACACCAAACTCCCCTCGTTTGGTGTGCAAGTCATGTGATTGATGACATGCAGGAGGCATTATTCGATTTGGTAGATACATTGCTTCAACATGGGACTACTGTCGAGGGAAATTTAGGCCAAGGGGTTGGAATATCTGGGCCTGGCACATCTAGGGCTGAGACATCTAGGGATGGACCATCACCCATAGAGGATCCAGTTAGGTCTCTTGGAACTACCATATATAGATATCATAGTGGACATGCATAGGGTTTAGAGTGTCACGTCATGCCACATCCTTGCACAACTTTTCAAAATATATGCTATGTTCCTTATTCATATTTTCATGATGATGGGTTACTCCAATATGTAAGTCAAAATCATTCTTCACATAGATTATTATTTTTTATATCACAATGTTCAATTGTTTCATAAATTATTTACATTTTAAGTATCTGACAATTTACCTAAAAACATTTATAACTGATGTCCAATGAGACCCCAGAATCCCATACTCTGTTGGTTTATGCTCATGATATGGATGCAGTGGTCAATGTTGCATACCAATTTCATGCATCACCATTACTTATAATAACAATACTTTTTTATTTATCATCATGATTTACATATTTATAGTATGGATTGGCACATTTAATACAACTTAATTGATGTCAACCCCCCTCGCCTTGGTGGCATATTCTTTCCACCTCTAAGATCAAACACATGAAATTTAGAGCATGGAGGGACTTTAAACCCTTCTAGACAGCTAGATTGTTGTGTTAAACCTTCTTCTGCAGCGGGCTTTCTTCAAATTTTGGGTTTCCGCATCCAACTTTCTACAATTTCAATCTTTCTGCGTGCTCCCTTCCGCAACTATCTTTCTGCATTCACATTTTCTTCCTTCGGATCTTGGGAATCAAAAATCAAAAAGTTCACTATTCCAATTTTTGAACTTGTGCAGATTCGCACTTATGCAACCGCACTTCTCTTTCTGCCTACACCTTTCTGCACTTTCCTTTCCTAGTTCGGATAGCGGAAATTGGATCTTTGTTCCAAATTATTTTTTGAAGATTGGTTTTCCATTCTTCAACTCTTCCGCATCGTCGATCCTCTTCGACTTCACTCTTGATCATCGATATGCTTCCAAAATCGGATCACGATCTAGCTCTACTTATCTGTATCTTCTCTTTGCGGAAATTAATCACGACTGTTGGATCTAAAATTTCTCAGATTGATGGTGGATCTCAAAGTTCATAGGGAGGATTTCATAATTATTTCACGCACATGGAAACTTTCTTTGTCCTTTCCAGTTCACTTAGTGAAATTGTCGACATTCGTAGATTTTGTTCAACGGTCAACTTCATCTGTTGATCTTAATCTGCTTTACAATGATTACTTTTAGATTTCGCAGCTAAACTTCCCTTTTATCCTCTGAGAGTTTTCATCAGCTAAATGATCATTGATTGTTGATCTTCGTTTAAGGCCTATCTTTTCCACATGATCTGTTATTCATGCTGATGATTTATTTTTCAGGAATATCATTTATCTTGGTCGCAACTCTAGTTTGCGGAATTTATCCTCAGTCGTAGATATATTCCTTCTATGATCTCATTCATCCAAGCATACACAGGATTAAATCTTAGTTTCCATCGATACTTATAGTGATAGATATGTAGATCTCGAACCCTACAACAAGGTTACTCTGCACAAACATTTCATTCATGAAATCCTCAATTGATTCTTCATCTAACTCTCATTGGTTGATCAGAGAATCGATTAATCGATATTTTTTTCTCCCTCTCAGAATCCCTAATTCATATTCATACTTCTCACTCATTAACATACATTTAAACAAACAATTGATTCATAAATTCACACACTCAGACATAATTGAATTTTCACACAAAGATTATGTCAAAAAAGTATTTTTCATTCACATGCTGAATCTGTACATACAAACTATCTCAAAACATGCGTTCTAATATCCTTAGGCCTGCTACATCTTTGATTGTCCTTTCCTCTGTTTTCTATAGGCCTTACTGACCTATCTATCTATCTATCTTTATATCCTACCTTTTATCTATCTCGTGTCTCTCTCTACCTTGTAGGCTTACATATTTATATACAACAAGATTCATGAACCATTCTAGTTCAGATCCTTCATCCACTCAACAACATGCTTAATTAACTCAACCATCAACTCTATCCTATGACTCGCTACCTCTAATTAGGGATTTGTTACATGATTCATCAATTGACCCAATGACTCACTCATCCTCTTGGTGACTCACCTAATTGACTCACCATCTATCTAGAATCAAATAAAACATAGGTTTATTTACAATGTGATAGTTTTAGTACTATCAATTTAGAAATGAAATACCCCTTCTAGTCCTGATCAGACATTGAGCTTGAAATTCGATTGGAGAGCTGGATGCTCCTGCATCAAACTCCCCATGAAGAAAGAAATATGACCTCAATCCTGGTCATAGCCTTTCATATTCAATATACCTAGATACCAAACTTTTTTATGTAGCTCACCATCCATCTTATCATGTTGGTTTGTCTTTGTCATCTTTAGCTCTCTTGGTTTCCAAATTTTATGTTGCAATGCTCCACTAGCCTTGCTTCTGCAATCTTTTTCCATCATCTTCAAACTGTCACTGTTTTGTCTATTTTCTCTGCTGATGTAAATATTCATTATTTCCTCATGCATTCTCTAAGACATCGTCACCATCAACAACCTTAGTTATTCAATCTCCACGTCTAGTTTATCCTTTGGCTGGTACACCTGCATCTTCTTTTCTTTAAATTGGCGTTCCTCTATGTTTTTGTTGCTGGCCACTTCTTGCTGCATTCTCATATCTTCAGGATCTCTCTTTTCATTTGTAATCAAACCTCAACTATAAGGTATTCCAAGAGACTCCACAAAATTATGTTGGTTTTCCACTTCTCATGAATGTTGTAATAAAATCATATTATAAGGCAATTCAATACCTTGACTTCCCATTTTCTCCTCTTCAATACTATCACTAAACGTTCCCCTGTTTACATGCATTAAGAAGTCATCTTTATCAATCCTTGGATTGATCAACTAGTCTTCCAACATTTCTAACTCTTCATTATAATTTATGAGGTTAGAAAGACTCTCTTTATCTTCAGTAGCTAACTTTGCAACAATAATTTATTCTAGGTACTCATTACCTTCCTAATACAATAAGATGTCTTATTTTATCACGACAGATTTCTTTCTCTATCTATCTTCACTCCCTTCAATACCTGCAAACCTACACCAAATATCAATTTTAAAAACATGATACTCTGAAGTCTCTATGGATATTCTCTCAAGCATCCTTCCTTTGTGTTGGCCTAAACATGACATCAAACATTCATCATCATCCATTTCTTCTACAGTCTCGCATACAATTTGTATACAATATTCATAGGATACCCTTTCATATTTTATTACAATGGAATCATATTTTGTTGTTATATATTCATTTTCTTCAGAGTTACTAACAGTCCAAAGTGACTCTTCGACTCTCTCCTTCATTAAAATACAATCTTGATTCTTCCTTGTAGAAATGTATTTGCACGTTTCTTTTTCTTCCTTCATATTCAAATCACCTCTAATTAATTATTTTATCATCTCACCCCTTTGACGATCTGAACTCTCCCAAGAGTCCATGAGACATTCAACTAGTCTCTCTTCTACACCATCATCTTCAAAGATAGTTCCATGTTTTGATTCACAATAGTGAACATTTTCCTCTGTCAATGCTCTAATTTTGGTCTTGTTTTTTAGTGCATCCATCCTATGCTTCATTTCTTCATCAACCTGCATAAACACCATTTATCTGCAGTCATACACAAATCATTATATTTAAAAACATTAGAATATTCATCTGTAGTATTCACTAGATCTTCATTAGGTAGTTCTGAACTTATCATAGAGTTCAGAAAATCATCTTCAATCTCTGTTTCATCATCTTCCCCAAGAAAAGGACCATGTTCAGGTTCACAATATGAAACCTCTATCTCTGACTCAACTTCTCTGAGTTCTTTCTTTGATCCAGCAACTGTATTTTGTTGTAGCTTCACCTGTAGTGAATGCCATCTCACTTCCCTTTTCATGACCCAACCATACCTCTGGTTCTCTTCTTCGATGGCTGCTTGCATATGCTTCTCAAAGCACAAAATGTCTCTTTCTAAATATAGCAATTCTTTGATACATTCTTCTTGTCTCTCTTTCTTCTTTCTTTTTCTATGGCTTTTCTATGAACCCCTGCAGTGACCTTTAGTAGTCATTATTTCTATATCCTTCTCCTCTTTTGTGAACTTCATCTTGTTCACTTGTGGATTGTAACTAAGCCTTCACCTCCAACAAGTTTCCATACCTCAACAAGCTATCTCTCCTTGATATTTTCCTTTTGGTATCTCTAGTCCTCTCACTAGAACCTTTTGAGCATCTCCTATGCTCTCCTTGGCTTCTGCAAGTCCACTCCTCTTTTGAGAACATGCACTAGTCCTCTCTTGTCCAACCTCTGTTGGATTTATCAGGTTCTGCCACTGCTTCCTCTTTTCTCTCTTCAAGAACTTATATGTTCTTTGGTGTTGTCAATTCTTTCCTAAAAATTCATATAACCAGAGTCAAAATAAAAACATCAAACAATACATACCTTCAGACTTTTCACTTGTATAGTTGGATGAAAGTATCTCCATAACTTATCTTCAAAATGTCTTCTTCCTGATCGTATCTTCCTTCTAATGGACAAATTTTCTCACTGCGTCCATTAGTTGTTCATCTGCACTCTCCTGTGGCTAACATCAATTTAAACCACACATCCTCTGTCTGAAATCAATTTTGAATACCCTCTCATCTAAATAACCCTCTCAATATAGTTGTTAGTCTTTAACTTCAAATGAAAAATTGGAAATTGATTTACCTTTCACGCAGATTCCTTGTTCTTCTTCTCTGATATCAAACTGTATTAGAGATGCTGCTCCTGGTAGGATCTGATACCAAAAATGTTGCCAACACCCCCCCCTTGGTGGCATACTTTTTCCACCTCTAAGATCAAACACATGAACTTTGGAGCATGGAATGACTTTAAACCCTTATAGACAGCCAAATTGTTGTGTTAAACCAACTTCTTCCACAACAAAATTTCTTCAAAATTTGGGTTTCCAAAAATTTCTGTTTCTGCATCCAAATTTCCACAATTTCAATATTTTTTCATGCTCCCTTCCGCAACTAGCTTTTCGCATTCACCTTTTCTTCCTTCGGATCTCGGGAATTGAAAATCGAAAAGTTCACTATTCCAATTTTTGAACTTTTGCAGATTTGCATTTTCGCATCTGCACTTCTCTTTCTGCCTACACCTTTTTGCACTTTCCTTTCCCAGTTCAGATAACATAAATCGGATCTTTGTTCCAACTTTATTTTCAAAGTTTGGTTTTTCATGCTTTAACTCTTCTGCATCGTCGATCCTCGTCGGCTTCACTCTCGATCGTCGATCTACTTCCAGAAGCGGATAACGATCTAGCTCTACAGATTCGTATCTTCTCTTTGCGGAAATTGAATACCGTTGGATATGAATTTTCTCAAATTGATGGTGGATCTCAAACTTCATAAGGAATATTTCATAATTATTTCATGCACATGAAAACTTTCTTTGTTCGTGCTAGTTCACTCAGTGAAATTGCTGAAAGCCGTAGATTTCATTCAATAGTCAACTTCGTCCATTGATCTTAATCCTATTTACAATGATTACTTTCGTGTTTTGTAGCTTGACTGCCCTTTTATCATCCAAGATTTTTCATCAGCGGAATGATCCTTAGTCGTTGATCTTTGGTCAAGGTTTATCTCTACCACATGATCTGTTATTCATGTGGATGATTTTGTTTTCGGGAATATTGTTTTTCTTGGTCGCAACTCTAGTTTGCAGAATTTATGCTCAGTCGTAGATATGCTTCTTCTACGATCTTGACCATCCAATTCTACACAGGCTTAAATCTCAGTTTCCATCGATCTTTACAGTGATCTATCTGTAGATCCCAAACCCTGCAACAAGGTAACTCTGCACACACATTTCATTCATGAAATCCTTAATTTATTCTTCATCTAACTCTCATTAATTTATCAGAGAATCGATCAATTGATCTCTGTTTCTCTCCCTCTCATAAGCCCTAATTCATATGTATACTTCTCACTCATTAATAGAGATTTAAACAAACAATTGATTCATGAATTCACACACTCAGACATAATTGAATTTTCACAGTGAGATTATGTTGAAATATAATTTTTCATTCACACACTGAATCTATACATACAAATTCTCTCAGAACCTGTGTTCTGATATCCTTAGGCCTGATACATATTTGATTGGTCTTTCCTATGTTTCCTATAGGCCTTACTGACCTCTCTATCTATCTATATTTATATCCTTTCTTTTCTCTATCTCATGTCTCTCTATGCCTTTTAGGATTACATATTTATATACAACATGATTCATGAACCTTTCTGGTTCAGATCCTTAATCCACTCAACAACATGATTAAATAACTTAACCATCAACTCTATCATATGAATTGCTACCTCTAATTAGGGATTCGTTACTTGATTCATCGATTGACCCAATGACTCACTCATCCTCTTAGTGACTCACCTAATTGACTCACCATGTATCTAGAATAACATAAAACATAGGTTTATTTACAATGTGATAGTTTGAGGACTATTGATTCAGAAATGGAAGACCCCTTCTAGGCCCAATCAGACATTGAGATTCAAATTTGAATGGAGAGCAGGATGCTCCTGTATCATTAATATTGATACAATATATTTTATGCAAGGTGGGCACGATGAGTATGTAGCATCTGATATAGGTTTGTCATAGATAGAGAAAGAAGCACAAATACAGGTATGATTTTAATTATGATTTTAATGATTTAACATGTACTTTTTTAATTATTTGAAATTCTCTAAATGTATCTTTATGTTTTTTTACGTAGGAACATATGTGGGTGAAATCATGAAGTTGGGTGTCTATTCCGTGACAAATGCGCTTCAAAAATCGTATTCTAGAATCTTTCGGCCGAACTAATAATATTTTCAGCCGAAATAATGTGAAACTTTTCGGCCGAATATTTTTTTTTTCGGCCGAAAGATTAAAGTTAACGGCGTGCCCCGTAGTGAACGGCTTGCAAAGTTTGCCGGGAAAATCACGTCCGGCTAGGACCGTTGGTCTGATTAATTTGTCGGCCGAACAAACTTTCGGCTGAATAATCTTTCGGCCGAAAAAACGTTCGGCCGAATAATTATTCGGCCGAAAGAAGTTTCTATATATACAAACGGAATATTACTGTTAGACGTTTTTTACGCCCGCGATGTGAATGATGTGAATGATTTGGTTGGCAATTGTGGGTGTTCGTTAGCGCTGTGTTGGCTGTTCGTTAGCACTGTGTTGGCTGTGGTGGCTGTTCGTTAGCGATGTGTTGGCTGTAGGTTAGCGTTGTGTAGGCCGTTCGTTAGCGATGTGTTGCGTTTGGCTGTTCGTTAGCGCTGGTGGCCGTTCGTGGCTGTTCGTTAGCGCTGTGGTGGCTGTTCGTTAGCACTGTGTTGCGTTTGGCTGTTCGTTAGCGCTGTGTTGTGGTTGGCAATAGTTGATCATCGTTTGGCTGTGGTGCCTCAGGCGGCTCTGTCGGCTGTGGTGGCTGGTCGCTGTGACGTTAGCGCTGTGTTACAGTTGGCAATAGTTGATCATCGTTTGGCTGTGGTGGCTCGGGCGGCTCTGTTGGTTGTGGTGGCTGGTCGCTGTGACGTTAGCACTGTGTTGCGTTTTGGTCTGCTGGTCCGCTTTTACGGTCTGGTCTGCTCTGTTCTCGGGTAGGTGCAGGTGCTTTTACCGTCTGCTGTGGCGTTTCTGCGCTGTGCTGGATCGGGCGGTTTTAGCTACTGCGGTCAACCTTCTGTTTCCCGTTGCTGCGGCTTAGGTAAATACACTACCCAGGCCTGGAATTTCAAATTTCCAGTGCCTGTCATGTGAAAATTTGATGACGTTTTCAAGTTTTTGGTGCCTGTCAATTTACGTCCTTGGTAATTTGAAGCCTGTCAAATATATTTTCATTTCTAAGTTTGCTATAAAGGAGCACACACTCTGTTCTTGATTGATACTGAAATACAAATTAATCACTGCTTATTTTTCTTCCAATTGATATCTACTACGTATTGCGTATTGCGGGGGCAATTATAAACCTACAGTAGTTTAGAGCAACTCGAGTGCTCATAGAGAGGGGTAATTTATAAATTTTGTTCTTTTGAAAATAAAAGAAACAATCTGATTACAAACGTTTTAGAATATAATTAAAAATTAAATATATTGTAAAGTACAACTTTTTAAAGATTAAAACTGTTATCAATATATATGCACCAGTGGACTTTGCACTATCCACATCACTTGTCCAATCAAATCTAGATATCTCAAGCTTCTTGCTTCCATCTACTTGATATCAAATCGATGCAGTCATTAGTGCCCTGTACATACGGAAATATCCCTTTGATAGCAGTCCAATGATCTCTTCCAAGATTTTCCATGTACTTACAACTCCCACCGTGTCAAACCCCAATTGTTCTTCCACTACTTGAGGGTTAAGATCCAACGAGATTCCATTGTAAGTGTATCCAAACATCCACATTGATCTAGTTCCAATGGAAGGAGTGTACTTCCTAGATGGTTTGCAGGTCTCGGTTGCATATGGGTAGGCATGGTTGTTAGCTCATTCCAGTTGAGTAGTCGAGCTACCATGCAATTGACTCCACTGCCCATTGAACAAGAACTATTGATAACGGTAGGTTTATCATGGATCACTCTCAAAGCTTTAGAGTACAAAGATTCAACTATGTTTAACACTCTGCAAGGGGATGTCGTCCCCTTGAGTCGCCATTGTTAATTCTCAATTTTGGTGCACTACTAGAGGGTTAATATATAGTGAGATTCCATCAGGTTGGTGCCATTGCAGATGTATGCAAACATGCACATTTATCTAGTTCTTTCTAGAGCTAGCAGAGTTTGAGAGAACTACTATATGTAGCAATTTGTCTGTTTCCAGCAGCCTGATATTTGAGGACTTGCATGACAGAGATGTCATGCTCCTTGTAAAAAAGCAAGTCCAACAACATATCTTTTTGCTTTTTTCCGGAAGATAGATTGATGTTGCTTCCCTGATCAAGCAACATGGGGAAAAGCATTCCAAAAGTAAAAAAGGAGCTCATGCCTAGTGTGCATGTCGAGTTTTTCCTTCATGAGATTTCTTTCCTCTTTCTCAAGCAACTAAGGGTGGCTTGTTCCTTCTTCAATGAGGTTCTATACATACAAATTTGAGAAGCAAAGAAAGGTTTAGATATTATTCTCTCTAGGTAGTTGTAGCTATATAAAACTCTTCATTTTTCATTCTTCCATTGCAAGAATGGACATCTATGGTAGCATGTCACCTGTGACTCACTATGATGCAATCAATTTTTTTGGATATCATATGGGTTTGGTTTAATCATGCTTTGTTCTAGATCCTTGAATAATTTGGGTCGCATTGGTTAATTGTGTGGCAATGTTACATGATTAAACCATATGGTTAGTTTTTTGTGGACTAAAAAATAAGTCCTCTGTCTCTTTTACTTCTT
>LPNX010413736.1:4080-48810 GCA_001517045.1 Pseudotsuga menziesii
GAACCACATCGCACCACACTTTGTCCTCATAGGGCCCAATTTTAAAGTCGATTAGACAAGTAAAAGCAAACAAACAAAAAACAGTGGCTATATAATAATTCATTATAACCTAGAGTAGAGAATGAGATAACTTAGATCTTTCCTTTTACTATAGGGAAAATTGATAAGGGTTTCAAATAGCTTGGTTAATTCCTAAAACCAAATGACTATAGAGTTTGTGATCGGATGTGGCTATACAAAAAAATAGAGGCCATAATTTTTTGTTGGTACTTTAGGTGGCTTTCCCATGGAGGAAGATTGGTTCTCATAAAATCGGTACATATAGTATACATGTCTATTGCTTATCTCTAACACATATACCAAAAGGAATCTTAAATAAAATCCATAAAAAGTGCTATAGATTTCTATGGGCTGGAAAAAAACAAAGAGAAGGTATACCTCTGGTTAAGTGGACCACCTTGGATAAACCAAAGGGCTGCGAGGGTTGAGGCTTAACAAACATCTTCTTATTTGGTAAATAATTGGCAGGAAAAGGTTTATGGAGATTTCTATTTAATGAATATTAATGGGGAAATATCACGAGGGGAAAATATTTCAAGGAACTATCTGCAAAGGAATGGATAAGGAAAGGACAAAAACCTAAAAATTATGTATCAAATGTTTGGAAAGGATTGCTACAAGCCTTCCCATTGCTAGGAAGATGGGTGGCATATAAAATAGGAAGATGAAATAAAATAAAGATTGGAGAGGATCCATGATAGATGCAATTGAAATTTCAAATTATCAGAGGTGTTGATGACAATTCTACATGAGAATGGAATATATTTTTTATTAGAAATCAGAACTTACTTAAATATGATAAGTTGGGTCCAATCTTGGGTTTCATATGGTGAATTAAATTTGCATGGGGATATTGCTATTGAATGGCACAATTATACTTTTGTTCTAGCTCACAATGCAATATAGCTACACAATAAGGAAGATGAACTGCAATATACTTGGAATTGGGATACTAGCGTGTTAACTTCTAAGCAGGGATATGAGGCTCTATCATTTACAAATAGTCCAATTGAAAGATCATGGTGGTAGGCGCATATATGGAATTATCAAAGTCCATTAAAGACTAAATTTTTCTTATGGATGGCACTTTCTAACAAGATCCTCAATTGGGACAATGGCTAGAAAATGAATTGGATCGGCCCAAACTGGTGTATACCATGTAAATAGAATCTTGAGTTGGTTGATCTTATTTTAGTTTCATATGCTTTTGCACAACAAGTTTGGTAGGATGTATTACAATCTTTGATTTGTTTTGGCTCCTAGAATGAACCAACACTTATACTCTGCCTAGAAGCTTAGGAAGAAAACTAAGTAAATAAAGGCTTTCAACCCCTTTCATGCTATGTCGTGTGGCTATTATGGTACACTAGGAACATACCGATTTTTGAAGATAAAGTATGTGTTCATTGTTAACAGTGGCTCACAAAATCAGATATTTATTCAAGGAAGGACAAAAGGAAAATTACAAGAAAATAAGCAGTCATAAAAGAATCGAACATAAATCGAAATATAGCTTGGGCTATATTTCGATTGAGCCTGTCAATACGACCTAGGAATGTGGTGTGAAAGCAGTAATTTACCTATCTAATATTCATTTTTATGCTTTAAATTTTGGTGTAGGAAGGGGTACTATAAACAATAGAGTAGAGCTATGCGCACTATGGATTGCATTAAAATTTGCTTTGGATATCAAGTTGAATGTTCTTAAGGTGTTTGGTGATTCCAAATTGCTAATGGATTGGTGCAACAAAAAATCACATATTACAAATATATAGTTGCAGTCCATTCTCCAACATATAAAAGAAGCAAGAATAGGCTATGAACATCTCACTTTTGATCACCTATATAGGGAATTAAATCAAAAGGTAAATGGGCTCTCAAAGGAAGCTATTTTTCTAAAGGATAAAGTGTTAGTACCACAAGAATTTATAAGAGAAGAGGAGCTTGAACCTATCACTTTCACCATCTATTAATGTTGGAATCTCTCTATTTAGATAAAAAAAAATGTTTGGTTTAGTATGTTATTGGAATATCTGCGAATTGAAGTTTTTTGGGGAAGATAATAATATAGAGAAATAGTATGTTGGTTTTTAATTATTGTTTTCCATATGCATATTTGTGTGAACTAAAGGAAATTTGGGTTATTGAATCACCTTGGGAGAGGGAAATCACACTTTATTTTAGTAGTGGATCTGCAAGATATTTTAGTGGGTTTTTACTTATGAGGGTAGTCCTTTCAGACCTGTTATGGATGGCTTTCAAGTGGGATGCTCTCAAAATGGCAGACATGGGACTTGCTCTGCAAAAACTGAGAGTTTGATGGATTTGGCATGGTTTAATCACGGGTTCACTATTCCTATTAGCTTCCCACATAACCAAATTGTACATGATATAATAGCAGCAGCTCTCACAGCTTTAGTAGCTCTTGCTTGCCTCTACTTTTGGGACAAGATGGCTAAGCGAGATGTATTTGATCGGGTATTTTGTTGTAATCGTTTCTCTTTTCTCACCAAATCAATGTCTTGTTTTTTTTCATTTTATTGTTCCTTTGTGTCTATGGCAAACTTGTGACCCCTCGGTGAGACGTGACTTTCGAAGAACTGAGTAGAGTGTGTTGAGTGACTTTCGAGGAACTTGACAATTCACTAAATTACTCGTTGTTTGCATATTGTACAGGAGTTTACTTGGAAAATAAATTGGCTGATACACTCACTTGGGGTTTCCAGAATGAGGAACTAGTGTTACAACAAGGTGCCTGGTAAGAAACCAACCCTCATTTCCAAACTGCATTTCTAGTTTCCTTTCATATAGACTTTGGTGGAAACATTATTTTTGTCTCCTCTGAGATTGAATCGACTTACGATTCCTTTTTTTTAGATTAAATCACCAATAAGGGCACATGGCCTCTCCAACCCTTGTTGAATAAACAATTAGGAATTCCAATTTTATTTATAAAATACCCAGCTAAGATGTCGTGGAGGAAAGTATCCATATCATATGGGCTTGGAACCCCCATTTTGATTCTAAAAGCATTTTTTGCGAGACCAAATCCCATGATTTGGGTATTTTTATGAAAACGTAGATTCCCTTGGGGTGTTTTTCTTTCCATGTGTATGGGTCTAATTTCATTTTTGGTAGCTTTTGAAATGTTGAAAGGAACTTAAAGAAGGAAGAGTTGTAGGTGGCTATCTACTAATTGTTTGACAAAAGTCCTCAACCAAGTACTTGTCCACTAAGTGTTTGACAAAATGCCTAAACCAAAATTTCCATATCTCCCTCAATCGGATTTTGAGGCCGGAAAAAATATACAGGGTTCGACTCAAAAAGATTCAACCAAGAAATTTCCAGAAATCCTAGTAACCCTTTTTTTTTGTCCATAATCTAGCTAGCAAAGTGTGTTAATTAGGCCCCTTCCAGGTTGTTTTTTTTTTACTTTGAAAGAGACCCATTTGATATGGAGAAGTAAATATTAGTACTATACAGTTCCTTTAGGTTTTCACCCATAAATTTTAAATAATTACCTTAGATTTTGATTTCATCTCCTTCATAAAAACCTTTATTGTTTACCTTCTGGAGACCAAATCTCACTCAATTTTAGCTCGATTTTCACCAAACAAAAGGCAATGCGTTAATTATACTTGTAATTTATTTATAATGAACTTAGGAAATTTTAGTTTTAGATAATTTGTGAAAAGTAGATTAGACAGAACAACTTTCATGCAAAGAGGCATTTTGCCCATTTTGAACCTAGTTTGAGACCAATTTTTATAAATTATTGGGGGCACACTCGTAAGAACAACTTTCCCTCTAAGGCATAGATGAATGTCCCTATGCAAGTGCCGTGACTTGAACCACCTTGGAAGCCACTGATAGTAGTTTTGTGGCCTTTCAACTCCATAGTTTGTACCATCCAACTGATGATTAGCCATCACAAGTGCCATGGAGGGAACATATCCCAAATCAAATGATGACATGGAACTCCAAAGTTTATCTTCAAAGGCTTTTGTCAAATCCATTTCTTTCTCTCGAATTGTAACTTTTTGAGCAAAATAATATTAATTTTTTCCTATAGGGAAAAATATATATTTTTGAAGGAAGTTAAAAGTGATTTAACTTAGAAAAATGGCCACTTCTCCAAAAGTGACAAGTATCTTGTAAATCGTCAAGTCTCTTTTGACCGAAGGGATTGCACATAACCCTAACCTCTCAAATCTCTTTATATATGAGGAGGGTCCTTTGTAATAGTTAACATTTATTCAACAAGGAATATAAGCTCTGTTGGTATTTTTTTTAGAGTTTTTAGTGCTATACTCACTTGTCCACATTCATCTATTGAGATTTTGTATATACTTGTTAAGGTTTGAGGGATAGTAGTAGTTGTTGTTTATGTTGGTTAGCTATGTTGCTTGTATTATTTTCTTGGGTTTAATATGTTGGTTTTAATTTTCTTTACTAATAGTTATTGTTTGTCATATATATTGGCTTTTGTGCAAGTTTTCTGAAGAATAGGTACGTGTTTGCTTAGTAATCTATGTTTGCTTAAATAATTTTGATTTGGATTTATACTGGTACGGAAAAGTTGAAAAGACTGTGTTCATAATATAGTTTAAAATTTGAACTTCTCTTCCCCTGAATCGCCCTCTCACTCTGTATGTGAGGTGAGGGTCACTACTGCTGCATTACATTGAGGTGAGGGTCATTGATAAAATACGAAATTAAAAATAAGAAAACAATATTAATTTCTTACTATACGAAAAGTTGGATTTTACTATTACATGATCTTCAAGATAAAGGATTACTCAATTTTTTTTTCTTTTTATTTATTTATTTAAGTTACGAATACTAACGTTATGTAACCCAAAATTCTAGTATTTCTTTTAGACTGCTTATCGTCATGTAAAGAATTGATTTTTGCAAGATAGTTAAAAGGTACCCTTGGAATGGTTTGAAACCATATATGCCTCACGAAGGAATTATGGCCTTACTTAGTCAATATGACTAAGGCATACATTACTATTGGGTACAGGTAGGCTTTAACTTCTTGTTTTCTGACTAGTCCACTGAAGGAGCGAGAAGATATTAAGACTTGAGGTAACTTTAAAACCCTTTACATGCTAAGGTCTTGAGTTTATATAATAGTTGATTTATCCTTAGTGGTTTTACAACCTAAAGGAATTAATATCTTAACCTTGTAGGTATAACTTAATGCCTAAGTATCGTAAATCTAAATTCTTGCTAGAGACAAAACTTCGGACTACCGACTATGCACATAAAGAGAAAGGTTTAGACAAAGGTAAGGATCATACTACCGAGTTCAAAGTTCTCTGTTTGGGCAGTCTGGTTGAATTAAAAGTGATGGGATGTATGTTGTACAAGTCATTAATTCTTGACCTTTCAAACCCCAAGAGACTTGTACTACACCCCAGCTGTCGGACTTTTATAGATTGCGAAACCCTAGGAAATTATTGTGGGTTTAAGGAGTATTACAACAGTCCTTTCCTTGTGCCTTTGGGAAGGGTTTTACTTCCTAACCTTCAACACACTTTAGCTTCCTGGTTTTGTTTTCTCATTCAGAAGAACTGGTTCAGCTTAGCCACAACTTACGCTTTGATCCAGTTATTGGAATCTATGTCTAGAAAGTTGAACAATGCACCAGGCAAAGTCAACAAGGTAAGTGCCAGGATTTTCAAAAACTATTTTTTTTTAGAAATAAAGTACCCAAACTTTTGTTTGTAATCTAAACAGATCTTAAACTGGTGCATATTAAAGAGCTCCTCGTGGACTTGGAAGTTGGTCGAAGTGAAGGCCAAGGCAAGAACAAAAATATGTGTAAGGCCTCTTTCGTTCCTATGGGACTCTTATGGAGGAAATCGGTTTTATAAGTTTCATACTCTTGCTATGAGATAATTACAAACTACAGTTGTGTTTTACCGGTTAAAGAAATACTGTTTTAAAATATTTCTAATAGAGTAGAGAGATATTGATCCAACCTGTTCAGTTATGGTTACTTTGAGTACAATATTTTGTTTACAGGTTTTATAACAGAACTTACCGAAGTTTAAAACATTGTTTACTATGTTTTTCTAGCTCAGCCTTGAAATGCTATAGTTGAGAAAAGTTTGCTTGAAAAGAGTTTTCTTTAAAAAAATCATTGATTTAGAGTCATCCGAGAGGGTCTTAGGTGTAACAGATCTACATACAAAAGATTGTGGGTCTTTTTGTTGATTCTGGAAAAAAAATAGTTTTCTTAATTACTACTAAAGAATGGATGCATAAATTGTGCAATCCCTGTGTATTTTTTTATTTGTAAAAAAAATGGTTTAAATGACCCTAGTTGGAATGGAGTGAAAAATATTGTTCAATTAAATCTCAGATTTACAAGGGTGTTTTTTTTGGGGAAGAAAGTACAAATCTTGAACAAGTTTTTACTTGTGAGGTTAATTACCTTAATAACTATACTTGATTCATTGTTTCCATTGTGGAGTTTTACGGCATAAATAAAAAAAAGGGCAAAAGCCACTATCGTGGAAGAAGATTATTGTTTGGTGACTCTTTGTTTAAAAATTTTCCCCTTTATTTAGAGCTTACTAAGCCGTGGTAAGGAAATTTAAAATGAATCACCCAAGAGAAGTATAGCAATAATTTTCTGTTAACTACTCAATCCTAACTAAGATATAACAAATGTTGGAATTCATTTTCTTTTAAATGATATAACTTACAGAGTTTAGTTTGTAAGCCTTTACTTTGAAAATGAAATAGTTTATCATTTACCAAATTTCCACCATCCTCCTTTTACCAGAAAGTATGCCATTTAAATATATAATTACCAGGCTTAACTAAAAGAATATAAGGGGTTCAACCCTAAGCCTGAATCTTGATCTACAAACTTGGTGGTATATATCTAGGGTTTAAATGTGTTTAATGTTTATGACTAAAAAGTCTTGTTCTATCTAAATTATTTTTTATTTATAATATTAAATCCAAGATATGTTTTAAAACTAAGCTAAGCTTTTAAACTGTAACTCCTTATTACAAAGACAATGCCTGAAAATCAGAAGCTTTATTGTTTTTAAATAGTGCAGTACTAATTTATATTGATTATATGAAGTCTTCGAATACTTCACAATTTTATTGTAGAAAGTCTGAATAGGGTAGAAAATTTCATCGTTGTGTGTATATGTCATATTCACAATGGTACACAATATTTATTTATTTTATTATTGAAAGCCTGATTAGACTCGAAAATGTCACCATTCTATGTACCTGTCAAGGTACATACATACTAACCCCGCATAAATACTTCGTGATTTATGAAAAATGTTGATAGGTACATACATACTGACCCCGCATAAATACTTCTTGATATATGCAAAATGATTATCCAAGATATTTTTGCAGCGATAAAAGTATTCGAGTAGGCAAGTAGATTACTATGCAGTGGATGACTATGTATAGTTTACTAGGATATATTTTTGTTAACCATATCATATACAAAAAAATGCAGTGTTGCAGTTAGCGTATAGTTCAGTGGATAAGAACAATATGCAATAGCATGTTGGTATATTAAACTTGCCCTGTAGGGGATAATTTAACCCATAGGATGTTAAAAGTAATCTGGTACATACTGACCCCACATAAATACTTTGTGATTTATGCAAAATGTTAGCAAATACAAACATACTGACCCTGCATAAATACTTGATATATGCAAAATGATTATCCAAAATATTTTTGCAGCAATAAAAGTATTCTAGTAGGAAAGTATATTATTAGGAAGTAGATGACAGTGTGTATAGTTTACGAGGATATATTTTTGTTAACCATAGCATATACAAAAAAAACACAGTGTTGCAGTTTGAATGCCAATATTGTGTACCTGCTAGTATGTTTTGAAATATCTTAAACCTTGTATTTTGTAGTTTGTGGTAGGTATTTTATTCATTGTGGTCAAGGCATAAAGCTTTTGGTTGATTAAGGATTTTAATTATTCAAAACAAGTTCATTTATTAAAGTGACGTTTGATTCCCCACCAAAGATATATCTTTTAATAATGTTGGGTTTAGCCAGCTCATACCTAGTGCTTCCATGCTCTTAGGAGCTTTGAGTGGGTATGAAACATTCCTAAATGTATAGGTATGGAGGTGGGTACATGGAAATGTTTAGGGAGATTTTGTGGCAGGTTTGACCTGTTCTGAGTTGGCATTTCATGTTTTAGGTAGCTCTTTCAATCATTTGGCATGTCATCTCTTTATATAGTTTCCTTGTCAGTGCAATGATTCTTCCCAATGTTTGACAGTTTCCCTGTGATTGCCATTACATGAGTTTGATCATACAAGCCACTGTAGACCAGAGGCTTAATAATCTATGTGATGATTGATTTTCGTCATTCAGCTTTCCAACTATAGAGACTAATCTTTGCTGTCAACTATAGAATTTAACTTATTTATCTGTGTTGGTTTGATGGAATAAATGGGAGATATGGATGAGAAACCCATGAAGGAGGGGGAGGAATACCCGGGGTATTTGCTGGAAAGAAAAAATGAGCAGAACGGGCTAATTGTTGGGTACAGAACCTCCATTTGAGATGTCCCCACCCACTTTGTAAGAAATAAATTTCTAGGGGTATGATTCAAATGCACAGAACTTTGAAGCATGAAGTGAGTTGTTTTTTGGAATGCTTTATCTTGAGGTATCCAGGTACCTTGGCCCACATAGAACTTGGTTGGATAGATTCCTACTGTCAAACTAAGTAGTCGACTAATCGTTGGGTACTGAACCTCCATTTGAGATGTCCCCACCCACTTTATAATAAATAAATTTCTAGGGGTATGATTCAAATGCACAAAACTTTGAAGCATAGAGTGAATTGTATTTGGGAGTGCTTTATTTTGAGGTCTTGAGGTCCCTGAGTCCACATCAAACTTGGCCGGACAGGTCCATGCTTTCAAACTAAGGGGCTGATCTGGGCAACCTTCTAAGAAGAATGTGAAATTTCAGTTTTGCATTAATTGCCCAAGCGCACAAAATTTCAACACCATATTCTTTTGTAAGGTTTGAAGTTACTAGAGATAAAAACTTAAAATTCAATCTATCAAAGTTGATAGGAATATACATTGATGAGATTAGATTATTCACACTCTTTTCCCAATATCATATCATTTAAGTAAATAGAACTATGTTGGAACATGGTGTAACAAAACTAGCAAATAAAGAAAGAGAACGTTGTCAACTATATGTTCGAAAACATTGAATTTCTTCCACATCAATTACTAAAATTTTGTGCTCAATAAACTATTCATTATAGCAGGCAAGGAAGCAAATGCATTGTTTCAATAGCAGCGTGGTCATAATGGTTAAGCATTTTAGTGTTTTAATTACCATGAAATAAGCTCATTGCCATGATAGTGCTCCACATTTTGCATTTAGACATATGCTGCTCTTAAATAATTTTCCGTGTCCATTTATATACAACTTTTGTTTCAACTTATGACTAATGGCAAATGCATTTCTAGTCTACATCTTCAAGACTATAGGTTATTCTCAAATGATGTCAAAAGGTTGGATTGAAATTCCAAAAATGACATAAAAATCATCGATCAATGTTTCCTCTTCATGACTATAGGTTAGATAATATAGTAGCTTATGTGTATTTTCTCTTCATTTAAAGTTATGCAATTTTGTAATGTTTATGACAAAATTACTATTGAATGTCACCACATTGAAATATGATAGTTACAAGTTGAGAACCAATGTAATATGAAATAATCAGTAGTAATAATTGATGTTATCAAGTGGAGCATAAAATATACACTCACACTATTACAAACAATGGACTTTTACATTCATATTTATTTTAGCAGCATTCTACAACAATATGTTTCTGAAGTATTTGATAAAAAACCCTGACCCAATCATAGTAAGGTCATGTTAAAACCTTAATTCAAATTAGGAACACACACTATAGCATTATGATAGTCATTGATAGAATAGGTGAACAAGTTTTAAATATGAATACATTTTTATTATTATTAATATATAGTATCCCGTCGGTTATCCAATGTTTAATGCCTATCAGCTGTTGTCGGATTTCATGTCAATCCGACGAAATTGCTATGGCTCTGACGGTAGATTGTCATAGGAAATCCGACGAAATTGCCATAGGAAATCCGACGGCCTTGCCGTAGGAAATTTGACGGCCTTGCTGTAGGAAATCTGACGGTCGTGCCGTAGGAAATCCGACGGCCTTGGCTTGGCTGTCGAATATCCGATGTTACGCCACCGACGACAAAAAAAATTGAGGGTGTCGAATACCCGACAGGTTAGTGTCGAATTTTGGCCTCAAATTCTATCATGACTCATGAACCAGTGCTTGTTTAGGTTGTCCCTTTAGTTTGTACAATCCACCGTCTTCTTCTCCAATCATTGTTGCATAATCTATTGTATTTCCTTTAGGCCACATCAGAACTTTTCCATTGACAAATGCAACTCCCCTTACCTTTGCATATAGTGCAGATATGGAGAGAAGATTCTTCTTCAATCCTAGAACATATAGCACATCCTTCATCTTTAAGAATTTCCAGTAGTCTAGCTTGTATGAAGCTTCTCCACTCCCTTTTATGGAGTATCGATAATCATCCCCAAGTTTCACCTTATGAGGTGACTCATGCTCAGACATGTTAACGAATTATTCTTTGTATCTCATCATGTGTTTAGATGCCCCACTATCCATAAGTCAATCACTGCTCTTCATGTGAGAAAGTGACAGTAAGTGTTGTGGTTAGCACATACTCTTCATCTGAATCATCCTTCTCTCTTCTAAATATTTTATTTTTTGGTTCTTCATCTTCGGCAACATGAGCATGGTGTCACTTTTTCTTGATGGGACAGTCTCTTGCAAAGTCCCTTTTAATCACAAGTATATCATCAAACATTGGAAGGATCTCTCTTGATCTTCTTTTGTTTATTGTCCTTCTTCTTCTTGTGAATATGGTTCTCCTTCTTCTTGCAGTTCTTCCTGGTGTGAACTCTAAGAGCTTCATCTTCAGTTGCTCCCATATTCTCTTCTCTTGTTACTAGTCGAGCTTCTTCTTCTGTGCATTATTCTTGGATTCGGCTAAAAGAGACCAGCTTCCTTCTTGCACAGATTCCTTGAATGAATGAATCCCATGATCTAGGGATACCATTCAAGGTAGTCATCACAATTTCTCCTTCTTAGACATTCTCTTCAAATGCTTCAAGTTGTTCTTTGATTTGAGCAACCCTTGAGAAGTAGGACTGTATAGTCTTTGAGTTTTGTATCTTCACATTATTCAACTGGTTCCTCAAAGTCATCTTCCAGTCGATGTTCTTCCCTTCGAACATATTTGTCAAAGCATCAAATACTTACTTCAGTGTCTTGAATGATGATACATGGGGGAAGAGTCGGTCCTTGATTGAATATGAAATGGTTCTCTTGGCTTTAACCAAGTTCTTCTTATGAGTAGCCTTAGCCTCATCTCCCTCTTGTTCTGGAACTTCTCTATTGATGTATTGATCCAAATCATTCTCTTCGAGGATAGGGGATATTTGTACTTCCTTTCTCAAAAATAGTTATCAGCCCCTCCAAGATTGTCTTCAAGTTGTTAATGGTGAGTCATATTTTTTAAATGAGAACCTCAAATGAAAATAATAAAGCTTTAGATCTTACTAATTTGATGTGTGCGACCTAGTTCCAGTGCTGGCTAACCTAGGGTTTGTTAGAGAAACCCTAATTTTCCAAACTAGGAGTTTGGGAATTCTGTTTGGACAAAAAGATGAGCCTCCTTGAGGCGCCTTTCTCAGCAGGGTCTTTTTCTAAATACTGAGGTGGGAAGCTCCAAAACTTGATGCCCTAGTTTCTCCCGACACTAGTGACAAGGTCAAAATTGAAACTTCTTCAAATATGAAACTGCTTCCACCAAAAGATGCTCCCTATTGAAGCGAGTTATCCTATCCCTCTTTTCTTGATGATATGTGGAGAGAAGTGTTTAGATTTCATATGCTTAGCTAGATATCATTAATGTTTAATCCAAAATCACAACAGTAGCATATGCATAATCACTTAAAGAAACAAAGTCACAAGATAGACACAGATTTATCCTGGGAAACCTTCAAAGGGAAGAAAACCAGCAAAACTTCCTATATATAGATGTTGGCCTCTCTCTCTCTCTCTCTCTCTCTCTCTCTCTCTCTCTCTCTCCCCCTCCTATGCGCAATACACAAGTGAGTGTTTGTGTTCAAATGTTCAAATGAGGAACACAACTCCTCTATTTATACTCTTTTTTCACTTAACTTTTAACCTAACAAGTTGGCCCCACTAAACTGACTGGGCCAACTTCACCTAGGAAACTCGAAACAATACTATTATATATTCATTAGGGTACTATTAACCCGAATTACAATGTAGGCTTTACATCATGACTCTGTGATGACCAAATACAATAGTAACATCTTGACGGAGGAATAAGACATCTCCTTTGGGGTACATCAGTAAAATACATTTATAATATTATTTGAAGTTACAATATTTCAACACCCCACCTTAATGAGAAGGGTATTCTACTGACAACAACACCATCAACTATAGGAGTAATGAGAGAAATCATATTCAACAATATCAAGGTAATACGTATATATGTCATAGGAAGTTTTCAACAATCATCAGCAACTCGAACAGTTACTAGAATATCTTCAATGTTTTTAGTACTAGAACATCATCTTCTACAACACCGAGTCTTCATATTCTGTAGCACTCAATCACTTGATCCTTTGCAGCAACACTTCGATCTTTCAATCCCTTGTAGCAACACTTCGATCTTCTTGATCCTTTGTAACAACACTTCAATCTTCTCGATCCTTTGTAGCAGTACTTCGATCTTCTTAATCCTTTACAGCAGCCCTTCGATCTTCTCTCCTTTGCAGCAACACTTTGATCTTCTTGATCCTTTGCAGCAGCACTTTGATCTTCTTGATCCTTTGCAGCAACACTTAGCTCTTCTTGATCCTTTGTAGTAGCACTTCAATCTTCTTGATCCTTTGTAGCAACACTTCGATCTTCTTGATCCTTTGCAGCAACACTTCTATCTTCTCGATCCTTTGCCACAACACGACCTGCAGTACACATGATCTCTTAGTAGGATGATCATTCCCTATCATTGACACAAGTCCAAGGATGATGCAATCCTTATCAACCTACTCCCCCTTAAAGAGGAGGGTCCATAGTATCGACCAGTTGAATCATCCGCAAATGAATGCATAACCACATCGTCTACAACTGAATGTAGATCTCATCCACAAATGAATGCAATACCTATCGTTCGCAACCGAATCCAAGACTCAACGTAGACCATCCTAATCTTGTTCAGGATAGGACCACTCACAAGTGAGTGTTACACTATGACATATACAAATGAATGTAGGAACACTCTCCATGCAAGAGTATCATCTGCAATTGCAGATCTCATCCGCAATTGCAGATCTCATCCGCACCTGAATGCAGGACCTGTCGTCTACAACTAAATGCATGACTCAACGTAGACCATCCTCAGCTTGTTAAATCTAGGACCTCTCCCAAGAGAGTGTTATACTACGACATCTACAAGTGAATGTAGGTACACTCTCCATGAGAGAGTATCATTTGAAACAACAGATCTCATTCGCAACTAAATGCAGGACATGTCCTCCATAACTGAATGCAGGAATCAACGTAAACCATCCTTAGCTTGTTAAAGCTAGGATCACTCCCAAGCAAGTGTTATACTATGACATCTGCAAGTGAATGTAGGTACACTCTCCATCTAAGAGTATCTTCTGCAGGACCATCCTTAGCTAGTAAGAGCTAGGACCAATCTCAAGAGCAGAATGTTATTTTATGCAATAGCATCCTCAAAAGAGGATACTATCATCCACAAGTGAATGTCGGATCTCATCAGCATCTGCAGGAGCACTTGGCCTCTTTTTGACTGGAACTTCACTACCATCCCATTGGCAATGACAGTCTCATCATCACTCCCCCTTTCCAGTGAGGTTTGTTTCATCAACATGTCCCCCCTTTCCGAGGAGGGTTCATATCTTCGACCTGCTGCTCCTTTTCGAGGAGGGTCCATATAATCATCATTTCTCCTTGTGAGGAAGGTCTGTATCATCATCATCAATGTTCCTCTTTGCGAGGATAGTCTTTTCGGACTACACCAAGCTTGTCACCGAAGTATTCCAACTTTACTCGAGATAGAGGCTTGGTCAGCACATCAGCAACTTTCTCATCGATACTCACATACTAGAGTTTTATAGTTTCCTTATGTACCATATCCCTTATGTAAAAATATCTAATTTCTATGTGCTTTGATTTATCATGGAACAAAGGATTCTCTGTCATCTTTATAAAACTCTGGTTGTCACATAAAATCACTGTGGTATCCAACTCCATGTCAAATAGACCTGACATCAGCTTCCAAAGCCATATCGCTTCACAACTAGCAGAGCAAGCTGCTATGTACTCTGCTTTAGCCACGTTGAGAGAAACACTGGACTGTTTCTTTCTAAACCATGAGATTATGGCAGATCCCGGACAATAACATCCACCTTAGGTGCTCTTTCTGTCTGCGACACTTCCTGGCCACTCTTAGTCCATATATACACACAATCTGTAGTCATGATTTCTATCATATCATAGTCCAAAGTCTATTGTACCTTTTAGGTACCTCATCACATGATTTGCAGCTATTAGGTGAACACACCTAGGTTTAACTAGATACTGACTCAAGGTGTTCACAACAAAGCATATATCTGGCCTAGTATTCATCAAATAGATCAACGACCCAATAATCTGTCTATACTGAGTCACATCCACTAACTCTGATGATCCATCAGATAACAGCTTCAGGTTGGTATCCATTGGTGTGGCCATGGATTTACAATCCAACATATCAATTTTTTTCAAGATTTCCACTGCATACTTTCCTTGGTTCAGAAAGATTCCTTTTGGGCTCTGCCACACTTTCAGATCGAGAAAATGGTGCAACAATCCAAGATCTTTCATCTCGAATTCTTCATCTATCTTCTTCTTGCAATCGACAATCTATTTCTCATTTCCTGTCAGAAATAGATCATCCACATGTAGTAATAATATGAAAGGCTCATCATCCATGACCTTTAGGTAAAGGTTAGGATCAACTTTACTTTTGGTAAATCCCAAGCTTGTCAAGAAGCTATCTATTCTTCAATACCAAGCTCTAAGAGCTTGCTTCATTCCATACAAAGGATTTTTCAACTTACATACATGAGTCACTCTATCTTCGACTTCAAATCCTTGTGGTTGTTCGATGTATACTTCTTCCTCAATCACACCATTTAGGAAGACTGGCTTTACATCCATCTAGTGTAGATACCACTTCATCATGGAAGCAAGTTCCATAATGGTTTTGATGGAAGTGTACCTTGCTACTGGAGAAAATGTCTCTTCATAATCAATTCCCTCTTTCTGAGAGAATCCTTTGGCCACAAATATTGCCTTGTATTTTTCAATACTTCCATCAACTGCATGTTTTATCTTGTAGATCCACTTGGAAGATACCACACTCTTGTTTTTGGTTTGGGTAATATATCCTAAACATCATTCTTCATTATTGACTGGTATTCTTTCGTCATTGCTTCTACCCATTCTTTATTTTGTACAACTTCCTTGTAGTTGGTAGGTTCTTGATCTACAAGGTCACACATCAAAGCTACATAACTAGAGAATGGATTTGATCTCTTGCTTGTTCTTGTGGAGCGTTCTGGAGCTCCACGCTTCTCTGCTTCTTGTATGATTTATCTTAACCAATCAGGTTTTCTCTTTCGAGATATATACATAGTAGGGGGTTCCTGAGGTTCTTGCATATCATGATCTTCTGATGCTACTATTTCAGGAGAGGGTTCAACTTCTACCTTTCTGGGAGGTACATCCTCTTCACGTACTTCTTCAAGCTGACACCTTATGGATTTCTTAAGATCTGTTTCTTCGTCAAATGTTACATCCCTACTAATATCTATATGATGGAATCTTGAAATGTATATCCTGGAGGATTTAGAGACTTCACAATATCCAACAAATATTACCTTCTTTCTGGAAGGATCCAACTTGGTTCTCTTCTCTTTTGGAATATGAACATATACTGGACAACTAAATATCTTGAGATGGTTCACTTCAGGTTTCTTTCTTGTATACATTTCTTTAGGAGTCTTGAATCCAAGAGCACTGTGAGATAATCTATTCAGCACATACACAGTTGTTCTTGCTGCTTCAACCCATAGATGCATGGGAAGGTCTTGATCATGAATCATTGTCTTCATGAATTCCATAATGGTTCTATTCTTTCTTTCGGAAACACCATTATTTTAGGGATTGTAGGGAGTGGTTAGTTCCCTCTTTATTCCATATTCTTTGCAGAAGGCTTCAAATTCTTTGGAAGAATATTTTCCACCATTATCTGATCTAAGTGTCTTGATTCTTCCTTCTGAATGGTTCTCTATCAAGGTTTTCAATTCCTTGAATTTCCCGAACACTTCACTCTTTGTATTCAAGAAGTATATCCATGTATTTCTTGATTAGTCATCAATAAATGTGACATAATATTCATATCCACTTAAATATGTGGAGGGCATAGGACCACATACATCAAAATGAATTAATCCCACTGTACCTTTAGTCATTGTTTCACTCTTCGAAAATGGATTCTTGATGTTCTTTCCTCTTGCACATCCTTTGCAAGTACCTTCATGATCAATATTCAAATCTGGTAAACCTGTTACCACCTTTCTTACATAAGGTAATGCTTTGTAGTTGATGTGAGCAATCCTTCTATGCCATAGTTCACTTGAACTAGTGGTCTCCTCTACAAGGGTTGTTTTTGGATGTCCCTTGAGTTTGTACAGTCCTCCTTCTTCTTCACCAATGACCACAACATCTTCAATTGTCTTTCCATCGGTCCACATGAGTACTTGTCCATCTATAAAAGAATCTCTATATCCTTTCTTATCTAGTGATGAGATGGAAAGTAGGTTCTTTTTCAAACGTGGTACATATAGTACTTCATTCATCTTCATGGAGGTTCTAGAGTCAAGCTTGTAGCTTGATTCACCAATGCCTTTGATGGGATATTGATAGTCATCTCCTAATGATACTTTCTGAGCAGAGTTGTTTTCTTCAAGTCTTGACAGAGTTTACTTCTTCCCTGTCATGTTCTTAGAAGCATCACTATCAATAATCCATGTATCTTTTCCAGGTATTACAGACTTAGAGAGTGCAGAGAGTAATACATATTCGTATACATCTTCTTCTTTTGCTTGTCTCTTTCCAGGTCTTTCTTCTTATTCTTCTTCATCATCTTTAACTAGATGAGCATGATGTATTTTGTTGTTCTTCTTCTTCAATGGACACTCTCTGAAAAGGTGTCATATCTTATGACAGTTATAACATTTATATTTGGAGTAGTCTTTCTTCTGATTATTTCCACTTTTCCTTTGAAACTTCTTTGGAGGTCTATACTCCTTGTGACTATCCTTCTTGAAGTTTGATTGTCTTCTTCTTCTAGTATGGGTGTCTAGAGCTTGCTCATATTCTTTAAGTAGAGCTTCTCTGTTAGCTACTCTAGCTTCCTCTTAGATGCAATCTTCCCATACAATGTCAAACTTCGTACTTTCTTTTCTGGAACACATAGTATGTATGAATGAATCCCAAGGTATAGTGAGACCATTGAGATAAGTCATGACTAGTTCATCTTCATCAAGGGAGTATCCAATATCATATAGTTGTTTCTTGAACTGGGAGACCCTTGTGAAATAATCTTGAATGGATTCTCCTTTAGTTATCTCAGTACTCTTAAGTTGAGCTCTCAAATTCATCTTTCTATTGATGTTCCTTCCCTCATACATTCTGAAAAGGGCATCATTCATTTTCTTTTGTGTCTCTTTATATGGAACTTGAGGGATAAAGTGATCTTTGATAGAATCAACAATGATACTCATTGCCTTGATTAGGTCCTTCTGGTGCTTCTCCTTTGCTTCATCTTCTTCTGGTTCTGCAACTTCATCTTTGATGTACTTGTCACTTGATCATTCTCTCTAAGAATGAGACCAATCCTATACTTCCATGCTCGAAAGTTTTCAATTCCTTCCAGCTTGTCCCCAAGCTTAGTGCTTGGGGCCATCTTATCTAGGAGGTCACTAAAAATTGAAATTTCTCAAAATGAAAAGTTGGCCTTACCAGGAGATGCACTTGACTGAGGCAAGTTGGTTGGTGCACTTAGTTTTCAAAGATCCCAAATCTTCACCTTCAAAACTTGCTTGGGAGATTTCAGTTTCTACAAATTTTTGGTTCTGGTTTTCGAGAGTTTTCTCGTTCAGGTCCAAACTAGGGTTTGTCTTTCGTGGAGATTCACCCACCCAAAAACTTTGATCCAGGGCTCAATAGATGGTCTCCAGTGATTCACAACTTTCTATGCAAGCATATCTTCAAAATCCCAAATTTTGCAGAAACCCTAATTTCTTGTCGGAGGGAGAGGAGAGAGAGTTTCACCTTGTGAAACTTGTTCTATTTAGGATAGATCTGATACCATGTTAATATTTCATATGCTTATCGAGATATTATTAGTGTATAATCCAAATTCACAACAGTAGCATATGCATAATCACTGAAAGAAACACAATCACAAGATAGACACAGATTTATCCTAGGAAACGCTGAAGTGGAAGAAAACCCAACAAAACTTATTCTATATAGATGTATAAGATAAAAACCCAAAATAGGTAATCCTCCTCCTTGCTAGTATGTCTCTCTCTCTCTCCTATGCGCAATACGCAAGTGAGTGTCTATGTTCAAATGAGGAACACAGCTCCTCTATTTATACTCTTTTTGTCACTTGACTTTTAACCTAACAAGTTGGACCCACTAAACTAACTGGGCCGACTTCACCTAGGAAAACTCAAAACAATATTATATTATATTCATTAGGGTACTATTGACCCAATTTACAATGGAGGATTTACCTCATGACTATATGATGACCAAATAAAATAGTAACATCCCTAAGGAGGAATAAGACATCTCCCTTGGGGTACATCAAGAAAATACATTTAGAATATTCTTTGAAGTTACAATATTTCAACAAGAAGACCTTGAACTAGGAATCCCTAGTTTTTGTGGCTGCACAGTGCCTTCTTTCAAAGAGGCTCTAATACCATGTTAGTTTTTTCCAGATATTATTTGTTTAGTTAGGATCTTTATATGAAATAATAACAAGTACAACAATATGCATAAGATAGAACATACACACAAGACATAAAGATTTTCACTGGCGAAACCATAGAGGAGAAAACCCCGCAAACTTCCTCATAATAGTACAATCACAAATATTGTGTCATAAGATGAATAATCCCATTCAAAAAGTCTCCAGCACCTATCTATCTCTCCTCCTTGTCTCTCTATCTCTCTCACACGAACTTGAGTGAGTGTGACGTGTGTATAAATGAGGGAGGGTTCCTCCCTATTTAAACCTTTCAAGTGAATGACCAATTACAAGACTGGGGCCGACCTCTTACCCTAACAGGGTCGAATTCTCCTAGAGAGACTCCAAAAATTCATTACATGATGTTACATTGGGGACTATTGCCCGGACTTACAATGGAGGTTGTACCTCAAGGTCTATACACAATAATGACACCCCAAAAGGAGGAAAACACATATTCGATGGGGGTACAACAATATACAATGATAATATACATCAGAATATCTTCTGAAGTTACAAATACATTAGCAATGCATATAGAACCATGAGCACTATTTATGGAATAATGAACAAAGTTAGTGGAACCATGAACATTTAGTGATGAAACAATGAATAATGATTACAAAACATCAACAATGTTTACAAAACCATGAATAATTACCGGTGGAACCATGAACATTTAGTAGAACTGTAAATAATATTGATGGAACCATGACATTTAGTAGTGGAATCATTAGAGTTTATGGCAGCTTAATCAAATTTGCTGGAACCATGTATATTTTGTGGTGGAACCTTGATAAAAGTAGGTGGACTCTATAAGGATTATTCAGGGAACCATAAATAGTGTTGGTGGAATCATGTATAATTGATGGTAGAACCATGAGATGAATTTATAAGACTAAGAGAAATGCATACTCAAAACCTTGAGCATTGTGAATAGAACCATGAATAATGCATAACATATGGTGGCGGGTAGATGGAATAATGAATTAACTTAATGATCCAGGTCGTTCCCAGGTGCACACTGGGGACAACAGTCGACTGGATGAGTTGAGTTGTCACATGCCCCAATTTTGCAAAAACAATTTTATATTATTTGAGGAACAATATGTTAAATTTTATGCTAAGTTGTAATTGATGACTCAGTGGGGTCAAGGATATTTAATGTAAATTCTGAATATTTTATTTATAAATAAATAAATGAGGAGACAACAGCTTAGGAGAGCTATTAAAAGAGTGTTACTGGTCAAATTGGTGGAGGAGACTAGGTGGAGAGCAAACTGACATGTGGCATCATCCTCAAACCACTTCCAACTGTTGCAGGTGGCAACCTCCCTACAATTATGGTCATGATTCCCCAAGAAAATGGAATCATAACAGGTGGCTCAATTAATGAAAACTAACCCAAAAGACCTAGGCAACCTTTATAAAAATTCCCATTGAAGAGAGCTGAGGATGCTCATTCTAGAGAGGTGATCATTCAGGTTGAATGAATGTACTTCAAAGAATTTCAATGGAAGGGAAATTTGGAAAGTGTTTGAGGGTATAACTGCTGATTGATCTAGTTGCAGTTTTTTAGCTGAAGATCATACTGTTGAGAGTAGAGTTTTTACTGAGGTATTGAACTAGTTAGTTGACAGAGGGTTCTACTATTTGCATTCTCCACCCAGTTCTCAGCCAAGAATACCAAGAACAGGCTCGGGGGTCCTCAGGAAGCGTTGTTTGAGCGCTCTCCAGGAGATTGGTAGGGAGGAACGACCTCCTAAAGCTGTTGTCATCTGTCCTCAATAGGTTCTATGTTATTTTATTTTACTGTGTTAGTTAAATAAATCTTAGTTTAACTGTTGTATGAATGTTAAAAGTTCAGTTTATGAAATGTTAGATTTAGCATTCTTATTAGATTGTTATAGAAATGAAATGGATTTAGAGAATAATGTGTTAGAATGAAAATAAATTTCTAAGCTATGTTTTTCCACACCTGGAAACCAGGTCGTACCAGGTCGTACTCTAGCATAGATAGAATGCTTTAAATAGATAAGAGAATAAAATAGTAGATAGGATTGTGTATCTGTAGATCTACAGAGTAAATTTATTTCAATGTTTAAAATATTATGAAGGAAAAACAGTGTTAGGATTTATTTGTGTTTATTGTTTTTACTTAGTATAACTAAATAAAAATCCAGAAAAGAAACAGTAAAACTACATTAGAGTTACAGTAATAGTATACTTATACAAATAAAAGTTTATAGAAGATAACAGTTAAGTATATAAACACGTTATTAATCATAGAGTTTATCTTTTAAAACTATCAACTAAATCTTAAAGTATTATTTAATATAAACCAGATTAGGGTTATGTTATAAACCCTTTCTTTATGAAAAGTAAAGAAAGTTACATAGTTTACCTTCTATTCTTTAGAGAGCTTTGAATAAATTCTAAGTTACAGAATAGTAAATAAAAACAAATGTAAATATAAACATTAAATAATATAAAACTAAGAATTACATATTTAGGAACTAATTATATTTAACAAACAGGCTTATAACCTGTGCAAGAAAACCTGAGAAACCCTAACAATTAATTATCCTTTTATAAATCAATCTATTTAAAGTTTTAACCATTTACATTTATAACTGGGTAAACAAACTTAATAATAAGACTATAAATCATGCCTTGGATTGTTTACGAAAATAAACATCTTTTATAAATAGTAAAATAAATATATAATTAACAGGTTAATAAACAACCATACACCTGTAATAGTGAAAATGAAGCATGCTAGAGCAGTGCCCAAGTAATAATTAAATTAAGATTACATATACACAAGGGTTTCTTTTTCATAAAAACCCTGACTATTATAATCTGGACCGATAGTATACGATTATAAATTTTACACTATGAGTGTTTTACAGTCTTCACAGTAATAGTAGTACTTATAAATATATCCTTAACAGTAAATTACTTCACTGACACTAAAGAAGAAAAACCTATTTCTTTTACAGTAAATATCATTTACAAGATAATTTATAAATAACATAGTATTCGAGTCATTTTAAAACCATGGGTACAGGAGAAACCTCCATATCTTAAAATTCCAAGTCTGATATTATCAAGCCGTAAGGCTGCAATCATTTTTACAAATAGAGAAAACTAAATACAAGTCACGGCTCATAAGCTGGAGCTACCTAGCAACATGCAAGGGTTTTTAACAACGGAACTAAGAAATAACTTAAATTAAGCATCTAAAACATTGGAGGAACCGAAGCCATGCTTCCCTTCAAAATTGTAACCCCTTTCCATTAACCATTGCAAGCAGGGAGATGCCACATTAAACCGGGGCTTACCCATTTTGGCTATGAAGTCAACCAACGTTGGAGAGGTTTCTTTCAAGCTCGAAGACGAACTGTAACTTGCAAGCACAAGACTGAATGCTTTAGTTAGATACTGTATTCTTTATGCTAAAATTGTAACTGGAAAATAAAAATAATAGCAAGAGTAATTCTATTTACCTGTAAGTAAGAAATATGGAGCCAAGGAGGTAACCGAACCAGTTCGAGGAAGTGCACTTTGAAGAGAAGAAACCCTCATGCCAAACCCGTGACAAGAGGCAGCGAGGTTCATATTTTCAGTTTACACCGACGAAGGAACAAGCCACAAGTAGAGACAAGGGTAACGCATTACCCAGCTCTCTAAACTACTGATAGAGATAAGAAACCCCCCTCGCGGTGTTCACAAACTTCTATAAAGAAACCATGTTACAAACTGTGAATTCTTAAACTCTTGCACAATGATATAGCACTGTACCACTCACTTAGGGACTGTCAATTGACGAACCAGCAAGCCTCTCATGGCCGCGAAGAAACCTAGACAGTGCAGAGCCAAACCCTCGAAGGAGAATGAAGAAGATAGGGTTTCATTGCAAGTTTTTAAATCGACCAATTCATGGTGGAGACTCATCCACGTGCCCCTTGAAATGTTTAGTCAGCAGTGGGTCAAACCATATAGTTATCCTACACTGTCGGGTGAACACATTATTGCCAATCATTTATACTTATCACAATTATAATGTTTGGTATCGTATCATTGTTATGTAGGATAACTTTGAAATCAACCCTTCGGCATAATCATATATTATATACAGCTAACAATGTGATTTGGTATAAAGTCATTTCTTAGCATGTGCCTTTCGATAACACTACAATCAATCAATTGTGAAAACATATATAGATATTATTATCATTTGCATTTGATAACACTAAGATCAATCTTTGGTAAACGAATATAAGTGGAGATCAATCATTGGAGTAATGCCTTTGACTTATAGTCAATAGCACTCCTAATGATTCTTCAAACAAACCTTATATTAAAGGAGTAATGCTATGTTTGAATTAGTGTTATGTAAATCAACGCTGGTAAGGTCATTATGCTTAGTTCAACTTTTTGCAAGTAAATGTTAGGTAGTATTTCTACACAAGCATAACTCTTACAAATGCTTTAAGTCAACAGTGTTATAGTTGAGAGACTTCTTGGAAGTTAGTAATCCTTTGGTTTCTATAATGGACCAAACTCTTAATAAATCAAACCAATGTTTAGACTAGACTTGGTAAATATAAGGTAGTAAGACTATCCAGGGTTAAAGGTAAAATCACCTAGTAATATTATTATGTGATATGGTAATGTAATTTTTCTACAATACTTGTGACATGATGAAACTTGGAAGATCGAAATTATAGCTTGATGACTATTAATGCAAGTAGACATTTATAACTGTTTACAAATAATAAGCTGATAATTCTTCTCTACTAGAGCAGAATTAAAAGTAGAGCTAAGTGATCTATTGTAAGTTTTTCTCTTTGAAGGCCTTAGATTTATATTCATGCTTATAAAGCAACACTTTAGATACTAGACATAGCAATAACAATAAACTATTGCTTCAGTAGAAGTGTCTTTATATTAAATTATGAGCTCTATGCTCGTCAATAGAACTTGTGAGTAACTTGGCTTATAGCTTTAAGGACGAATTCTTAAGTAGAAGTCATGCTGGTGAAAGACATTAGTATGTCAAAGATATTGGTCTTTACGACTAAACTTAAAATACTGTCATAGATGCAAAAACAGCAAAGAAAGTTACTTTACCTCATAGTAGCCTTGAACTCTATTAATCAATCTATACTCTAGCATTTTATATATGCTAAAGAAGTACATCTGGATTTAACACAATAACAAACTCCTACTTGTTCAAAAATTTACCTGCTGAACCTGTAAGAACCAGAAATCTAGCTAAGTTAGCAATTGCTAAGTAAGCCCCAGTTTAGAACATAACTTCTCACCTACTTGACAAAATCAAATCATCAGTACAACTAAAAGAAACTGAATGCAGATCATATACATAACATATCAAAATTAAAAGGTATTTGTTTGTATGTGTTTGAAGTTAATCACTACATATTGTTAACTATTTTCATTTTTCTGCTAACCGCTAGTAGTTATTAAACTGCAACTTTAGACATTTTATGTTACATTAAAAATTTTAAAATTTTGTGAAAAATTGGGGTTATGACATGAGTACTGTTATGGTGGAAGATTATAAGAAGAGTCATCAAAGCAGGAAACACACTAGGTTGACAAGAAATATACACACAGACAATATGCAAGAATTCAAACCAATTTATTACTTCTGCTCCATGAAAGATGGATGAATCAGATAAACGATAAGAAAGATGCTATATTACATTAATGTACATGTTTATATAGGATGTTGAGACGCTTGGGTGAATACCCACTACGTTTAGTTACAAAAGAAGTTATAACGGTTCAGAAGTTCAACCGTCACAGAGCATGCTGGTATGTTGTATTCGAGGTAGACTTGTCGAGGGCGAACTTGTCGGCTAAACATGTCGACGTGAATCTTTTGGATAAGGTGAACCTATCGGCTGCAAACCTATCGAATGAACATGCCAAGGTGAACCTGTCGGCTGTTGGTCCGATCATTCCTCCTTCCTTAAGAAACAATGGTCTCCATTGTGTATTTGTTCAGGTGAGGAAACTTGTTGGCAACTTCATTAGCAAAGTACCATTTTCCTTGCGTGGGGAGTTATCCAGCTTTAGCAACTTGAAACAATGGAATGGAGTTCGTCCTTGTATGGCGTATGTGTCGTACCACAATGGTGTCACAAAGAAGAGGTTCTTAAACATATGGATGGATGTCTTCGGGTGTTGCTGTCTGCAAATCGTTTTGTTCCAACAATGGTGCATGGTATGGTAAAAGTAGATCTACATTGAAAACTAGATGTAGGCCAAGGCATGCAGGAATGACGAGCTGAAAATCTTTTTCTCCAATATTTTTAAGGATACTGTATGGACCATATCGCAAAGGTTTCATCTTTATGTATGGACCAGTGAGCGCTCCTTCTTTAGATGTAATATGATGCTTGTACTAATCCCCAATTTGGAATGAATGAGGAATATGATGCTTGTCGTGTCGGGCCTTAGATTTTGCATTTTCTCGTTGCAACATCCCTTGTGCTTTCTTCTGAATGTTGTAGATTTGATCTTTGAACTTCAATGCTTTGTCCACTTCTCGTCCTTCAAAGTCGGTATCATTCGACTGTGTCAAGGAATTGATTAAATCGATAGGTGCTGAGGGTTGAAATCCATAACAGATCTCAAATGGAATCTTTCATGTAGAGATGTGTTGAGAATGATTGTAGTTGTGCTATATGTATGGAAGGTTGTCATCCCATGTTCTACGATGCTTGTGGTTGTACATGCGAAGCAATTGTATGACTAAGAGATTTACAACTTTCGTCTATTCGTCTGTCTGCAGATGGAAGAATGTCAACAAAGAGAGTCTCGTGTCGAGGTGTTGCCATAGAGTTTTCCAAAAGGTGCTGACAAATCTACCATCTCTGTTGAAAATAATGGTCGTCGAGAGGCCATAATGTTTCCACACATGTTCAAAGAAGAGTTGAGCAGTCTGTTGTGCTGTCATAATCTTCTTGCATGGTATGAGTATAGCCATCTTGGAAAATATGTCGACTACTACTAGTATCACGTAATGCTGATGTTTGGTAGTAGGATATCCCATCAAGTAGTCCATAGAAATAGATTCCCATGGTCGACTAGGAACTGGAAGGGGTATATATAGTCCTTGTCGTCAATTCGACAGTTTCGCAATGGCACAAACCACGCACAATAAAATGTACTTGTTGACATCATATTTAAGTGAAGGATAGTAGAAATACTTTTGGAGGATAACAAGTGTTTTTGCGACTCCAAAATATCCTACAGTCTTGTTGTAATGCGCATCCCAAATGAGCTTATGTCAGTGCTCACTGGCCGGTACACAAAGTTTCCCAAGCTTGTATAGCAAGGTGTCTTTCAAGAAGTAGTCGGCCTAAAGTTGTCGATAGATTGTAGAAAAATCGCAATCTACCGAATAAAATTGCGGCTAAGTAGTGGTGTTGTAACCATGCATACGCATCACTGTAGACAGTAGAGTAATGGGTGGTCTGCTGAGACAATCGGATGCGGCATTGTATTTTCCTTTCCGATACTTAATTACCAACTAAAATTGTTGCAAGTAATTAATCCACTTGAGTTGTTGGGTTGCATGTAGTTTCAACTGAGGCAGAGTGAACTGCAAAGGTTTATGGTCAATGAGGATGACGATTTCCTTTCCAAGAATGTAGTGTCTCCATTGCTTAATATCTTGCACAATGGCGTACAATTATTTTTCATACACCGAGTACCTCTGACAGTGTCATTGAAAGTCTCGAAATGAAACACGACAGGGTGACCTGACTGAGTGATCACTGCTCCAAGGGCATAGTCCTATGTGTCCGTCTCAATCTCAAAGGGCTGATGCAAATAAGGTAACACAAGTACTGGTGCAGTACAAAGCTTGTTTTTTATTTGTTTAAAATCTTGTTGTTGTGTTGGTGTCTGTTTGACGACAGTTTTCCCATTTCCTTTCGTCAACTGATTCAAAGGCCATGTGATGTGGCTGAAGCCAAGTGTGAATCGTTGATAGAAAATCGCCAAACCAAGAAAACTTCTTAGTTCATGAATGTTTTGAGGAATGGGCCAATATTTGATGGTCTGTACATTTTCTGGGTTGACATGAATGCCTACAGAGTCAATTACATACCCCAAATATTTGATGTTGGTCATCGCAAATGAGCATTTGTCCATGTTCAGATATAGCCAATTTTGCTGGAGAGTATCGAAAACTTGTTGAAGTTGTTGGACATTTTCTTCCCATGATCAACTGAAAATCAAGATATCGTCGAGATAGACAATGACACATTTACCAATGAAAGGTCGTAGAAGGTCATCCATATATCTCATGAAGGTTGCAAGTGCATTGGTTAAGCCGAAAGGCATGACTAACCATTCAAACAATCCTTTCTTGGTCTTGAAATCCGTTTCCATACATCAGTGGACTCGATTGGAATTTGGTGGTATCCCGACTTGAGGTCAATTTTCGTAAAGAACTTAGCACCTTTCAAACTGTGGATGAGTTCATCAATCCATGGAAGAGGGTATCTGTTCTTCACTGAAATTTTGTTGAGAGCCCGATAGTCGATGCACATGCGCCAAGTCCTGTCTTTATTTGGAACTAAGACGACTGGATTTCCATAAGGAGAGGAGTTGGGGTGGATATGACCCTTGTCGATCAAATCCTAGATTTGTCTACGAATCTCTTCATTTTTTAGAATGGATCTTCTGTAAATAGATGCATTAGGTAATGAAGAACCACGAACAAGTTCAACGGAGTGTTTTACCTGACAATGGAGAGTTACTTTGTCTGGTGCTTGAAATATGTTCTAGTATTCTTAAAGAATGTTGTTGATCTGTTGTTGTTGTCGGGAGTTGCACTGGTCAGTGAGTCGACTAGTTGCTACAGTCTTCCTGGAATGTTGATGCTTGATCATGATTAATGTGAAATTTTGAGCATGATTGATAAGCTTATTTGTTTGTTTGGCAGATATCATAGCAATCGTTGATGTGGGTTGTCACTCTGGTATGCCCTACCATTAATTCTAGATTTTGACAATAGCCTTTTGAGGTCATGACTAATATGTACCGTGTCGATCCCATAAGTAGGGTTTACCGAATAGGGTGTCGACTACAGAAAGCGGTGCCACATCACAGAGTACTTCATCTTCAAAAGGCTTAATGAAGTAGGCGAGTTTGCATTGTCGTGTGATCCTTAGTTCCTGTCCATCCTTCATCCAACCGATATTGTAAGGCTGAGGATGTGGAGTGGTGACAAGACCTAATTTCTTCACAAGATCTTCAGAATGAAGTTCTTTTAGCTACCATTATCCACAATTAAATGTAATGGATTTTGTTGAATCCATATCTGTGTATGGAATAGACGCTCTCGTTCCTCCTCATCTACGATGGTCGAGGTTGTTAGAGTGGTTGAGGTCGAAGCCAGGACGGTTGAGGCATCTGAATCATATTCTACTAGGGTTCTGTCGGACAAGTTGGACGTCAACCATTTTTCCAAAATACTCTTTCGAGCTTTGCATTCTGATGTATCATGCCATGATGAACTGTGATAATCACATCATTTCCCGGTAGGATTTTGTTTGCTATGATCCCTCTTGTCTTTCTGAAATTTCTTCTTTGGATGATCGGGCTTTGGCGGAGTCGGCTGAGAAGGGTTCTTGAACTTGTCGAAGTCGGCTGGTGACTTCTTGTCGGATGTTCGACTTGTTGGCTTGTTCATGAAACATTCTTTTCCTTTTTGTTTAGCTTCAATCTTGATGGCAGAATGAAATGCATCTGCAAGCGTGCTGACATTTAGAAACTCCATCTCTTGCTAAATGTATGGGGATAAATCGTTGACATACTACAGGACAAGCAATTTCTCTTCTTCTTGGACGCCAAGTCTAGCAATGAATCGATAGAACTCGTCGGTGTAACTCTGTACAGACTGGTCTTTCCACTGCCTTAGCTGCTGCCACTTCTTGTACTGTTGTTCAAGGTACTTGGGCAGTTAGAACTACTTTAGAACATATTCGACAAATTTTACCCATGTGTCTATGGGGTCTTCTTCTTTTTCCATCTTTGTCGATATATTCTCCCATCGGCAGTGTACGGAGGTTGACATCTTTAAGGATGCAATGGTGATCTTTTGCGCTTAGGAGAGATGATTTACCGTGTAGTACGATTCCAGTTGTTGTACCCAATTGTCGACGAATTCCATGTCAATCTTTCCTTCAAGGTTCGGTATGTCCAGATTCATTTGCACTTTAAAGGGGCTAATTTTATCGAAGTGAGATCGTGTCGAGGATTCCCCTAAGTTGTAGTGACTCTCATGAAAATCTCTCTGAACTTGGTGAGCATTTCGGTTCGCTGGAGAGCCAGTGCTTTTTCTATGAGTTGCTCTGTCTCGTCAGTTGCATGTCTATTGTCTGCTTCTTCAGCCATATTTTCTGAAGTTGAGGGAAGTGTCTGCTTGTGTTGCTGAGTTTGTGAGCGTGTTTGAACATGCATAAGTTAAATAACTTCGAGGGAAGTGCTTATGTAACTTAAGACTCTGAACAAGATCTTGATCTGATACCAATGATCTAGGTCCTGCCTAGGTGCACGCTGGGGACAATAGAGGACTGAATGAGTTGAGTACTGTTATGGCAGAAGCTTATAAGAAGATTCAACAAAGCAGGAAACACACTAGGTCGACAAGAAATATACATAGAGACAATATGCAAGAATTCAAACCAATTTATTACTTTTGCTCCATGAAAGATGGAGGAATTAGATAGATGATCAGAAAGATGTTATATTACATTAATGTACATGCTTATATAGGATGTTGAGATGCTTGGGTGACTACCCGCTACGTTCAGTTACAAAAGAATTTATAATGGTTTAGAAGTTCAACCATCATAGAGCATGTTGGTATGCTGTATTCGAGGCGAACTTGTCGAGGGCGAACCTGTCGAATGCGAACTTGTCGGCTGAACATGTTGACGCGAATATGTCGGCTAAGGTGAACCTGTCGGCTAAACATGCCAAGGTGAACTTGTCGGCTGCTGGTCGGATCACTTAATGAGCCCTGGAGGTCGTCACTAGAACAATGAATATTTGGCAGTGGAATCATGAGCATTTAATGGTGAAACCATGTTTACAAAAACTTGAATAACCTATAGTTAGAACCATGAACATTTGGAGGTGGAATCGTGACCATTTGGTGGTGGAACCATGTTTACAAAACCTTGAATAATCTATAGTTTTTCATAACTAGGGCCATACATTCACCTCAACAAATGTCAATGAAATCCATTGAAGATGGCAAGTGAAGGTATGATAGAAATAATTATAGTGAAATATCCTTGAGAGGAACCATGAACAATGTTGGTGAAACAATGGTTAACATTTACAAAATCATGAATAGCATAGTTATAATAGATGTTCGTGGAACTGTAAGATATTGTAAAATCATAGATTAAGTAGATGAACACCATAAGAAAATTTCTTGAAAGGTTGGCCTTTATTTCTAAAGTGAGGGAAGAAAGAAATTAATATCTTGCTTTTCTCATTAAGTTGGAATCGATAAAGTAAACCAAAACCAGGTGAGCTAAGCAAATGATCCCAAATCCCCTAAGATTATAGGTTGTGACTTTGAATGTACGCCTCCTTAGAGGCTCATATACTCCTAATAATTAGGGATATAAGAGATTATTTGTAACATAATTCTCACCTTATAATACATGCATCCTTAGTGTCAATCCTAAGCTTTCCAATACAAATATCGACCATTTTCCCTCCCTCAATGTAATATAGGTCACACTTAAAAAAAAAGTGATCTAGAAAATATCTTTCATGATCCCTTGTTTCTAAATCACTTTTCATCAAGACTAATTCATAACATCTTCATCCCACACATATGCTTACATGTTTTAGAATTAATTAGCTACACCTCTCCCCGTCCTACCAATTGTTAGTGAAGTCATAGCTCTTTTCTATTTAGGGTTTGGTTCTGAAGAGGCTATCCTCCCATGGCATATTTCTTTAATATATTAAATAATGTTAATAGTAGTTAGATATATATAAAAAGTATCTTTAAACATTCAAGTAATGAGAGAGTAACGAATTTTTTTACTGCACAAGATAAGATAAGATAATTTTATTAACATCCAATAAAGAGCCACTAAAGAAGGTACAATTGGGTACAATGATGTTAATACAAAGTGTAAGACTTGAATATGATCATTATAAAAGGAAAGATGCAAGAACTAAACAATCTCCACACTCTAAAAGTGCAACAAATATGTCACAGGAAACTTTAGTTTCTTACCAAACAATTTTTGTAAGTAGTTGCTAGGAACCCCTCAAATTATAGGACAATCATGATTAGTCAACTTATGAATAAGTTATATCGTATAATTTTAGAATGTGGCTATAAAACTATACTTTTAGAATTTAAGTTATTCCAATTTAACATCCAAAAAGTATGGTTCAAAAATATAGAAGATTGCACTTTTGTTCAAGCTAGAAGAGGTTTAAAGGTTGTACTCTTGTTCATTAAAATCGCCCTTGCAACGCAATGGCTTGGGCTCGGATTATAAAATGCTCTATGCCAATATCATGTGGAATTATAGATTAAATATTCTAAAAGATAGAACACTTCTCTTATTCAAGTATAAGATGATATTCAACTGCTTTTGGGACAGCGAGAAACGAGTATGGTTTGATTTTCTCTTCAAACATAAGGATATTAATTGACTTGCATGCCTTGTTACAAAACTTGGCTGAGTTTTCGAGTACTTATGAGAGAAATTTGGCTTGGCATAGCTATGTTGCCAGGAAACGTGGGTACGGGTATGACACTTTTTGAAACAGGGTACTTCGGTACGTCGAGGGTACTATATATATATATATTAATAATATATATATAATATATAATATATATTAAAAATAAAACTGAAACATGTCACAATCACATGACTCACATGATACATCATGATCCAATGATCCATAGTACCATACATGCACATTGTCATTGCATATTCACTTTCAGATTTCGTCATTGATTCGTTGAACAATGAAAATTCAGAATTCACATTGAAAATTTGAAACATTCAAACTTCAAACTTCAAACATAAATTAAAATAAGTTATAAATTATAATATATTAACGACAAATGTATGTCCATGACTCCTTGAGTCCATTCAACATTGTCAAACTACATTCAAAATTTGCCTAATGGCATTTTCAAACATGAAATAGAAAGATCAAAATAGTGAAACTGAACAATGAACAAAATAGTAAATTTGGCTTTCTCAAGCCATGTTATCAACATCCTCAACATCAATGTCATCAGCATCACTAAGGTCCTCTGTCAGCAAGCTCTCTAGATGGGAATCACTCTCAAGTTGAGGCTCGTGCTCATCAACAGTAACCAGAGGTAACTCAACAAGGCCATCTGGTTGTATCTCTTCATCCACACAGATAGCATCATCTATGTACTGATCCCATCTCTTGAAAGGACCCTCCTTGTATCCTCGGTCTTTTCGAGATATGAGACAAAGCGTGCTATGAATGTACACTAGATTCTCTGCTTTCTTTGACCCCAACCTATTTCTCTTCACTGAATGTATGAAAGCATAAGTTCTCCAATTCCTCTCACAAGATGAGGAACTAGCTACCTGTCCAAGTAAATGAATGGAAAATAGAAATTGTTAGTGGAAAGCTCATAGAGTCATATTTGTAAATTTGAAAAATGAATTAGAATTTAAAATTTAATACATAAGCAAAATAAGGAAATTCAAATAGTAAAACTAAATACCTGCCCAAGTAATCGTATTGCCAACTGCTGCAACTCAGGAGCATCCACACCATGAAGCCACCACCAATCAATGGGATCCTTCTTCTTCTGCCCGTCTGCCTTTGATTCATGTGAACCAAAGACACCTCGCCCACGTGCAAATTGGGAAAATTGGATCGTATCTCAGAGGCCTCCTCTGAAGAACCATACATCTTTTTGATAGCGGTCATAAACCCCTTCACCACCTCTCTATCTTGGGAAGGAGGCCTTCTTCCTGTTTTGGAATCATACCATTTTGGATTTACTGCATAGGCTGCCATATGAAGTGGCGTGTTCAATTTATTCCACCTCCCATGTATAAATGATTGCAACTGTGGCCATAAATTAGGATCTTTCTTATCTGTGATGGATTGGATCCTCTCACACATAGAATCTATGTTCTCATAAATCTCGCCTAAACATGGACCATCTGTGTCAACATAGCGAAGCATATCACAAATTGGCTCTACAAATTCCACAACGAATTTGATGTCAGCCCAAAACTGATCATCCAAAACCAGCCTCTTTACCTCCACAGCTGCATCTGAGGTAGATAGCCTCCATTGCTCCCACATGTCACTAATAACTGTGGCTGCTAAAGCCCCCTTCATCTCCACAAGGCGTCTAAGCAGAATGTAATAAGAGGCAAATCTGGTATCAACTGGTTTAAGAAGCTCCACTTTTGCATGCCTACGATAAATTGCTTGTGAATGGTGGTGGTTGCATATGAACATTTGAATTTTGCGGCCATTCTCGATTAGCAACCGGATCCATTCAAGCTTTGCAATGTCTTTTAGTGCATTGTTCAAAGAATGCACTGCACTTGGCGTCCAAAAAATATGCCTACAAAACAAAAGAAAAAGAATTAGATTTTGAATTTTCATTTGACATTTTTTATTTCTAATTTTAATTCATGAATAAAGAAGAAAAATTGGAAAAAAAATCAAACTTATAAAGTTATATAGATAAAAAATAAGATTTGTCACTAACCTATACTCTTTTTGGACCATTGTCCCTGCTGCTTTACACACTGGGGCTGCATCAGTGATAACTTGGACGACATTGGAGGGCCCCACCTCAGCAATGGCATCGCATAATTGTTCTTTCAAGAACATAGTGTTTTTTTCTTGACCAGAGCAATCAATGGCCTTGAGAAAGTATGGACCAGAGATGGAAGAAACAATTATGTTTATCAATGGACGATTCCTACAATCTGTCCAACCATCCATAACAATGGAGCATCCATCCACACTCCAAGATGCCTTCAATGGAGACATTGCCTTCTCAAGGCGTGCTTTCTCCTTGTCTACCAAAATTGTTCGGAGCCTTTCATAACCAGGTGGCTTATATCCCATAGGTCCATTGTTAATCGCATGAACCATTTGCTCAAAATATGGTGAGCGGGCTGCATTGAAAGGAATGCCACATGCAAGAAAAAATCTTGCTATTGCAAGATCAATGCCCTCCCTTCCTTTCACATCAAACATATCACCAAGGCCACCAAGTTTTGGTTTTTTTCGTGCTTGAGTTGTAGTGCTTTTGGATGCTTTTGATGGCACATTTTCATCACCAAACTGAACTTCATCTTCAGATGGATATTCATCACCTACCTCAATGGAGTCATCATCCACATCATCACGGCTTTTACGGGAAGGCCTTGTGATCTCCTTGCCTGCCCTACCCTCAGCTCTTCGCTACTCCATTTGTGCATTAAGGAGTTTACTAGTATCCTCTGGGTCCCCATTACAAAGCTCAACACCCATCCTTGGATCTGCATAAAATGGGCCTTAACTCTTGTATAAGTACCCTTCCATTCAGCCTTATAGAAGTTACATTTTATCGTAACTGTCCCCCCTGTATCCTTTGTTTGTTTTCTCTTCTCCACATACTTCCACAATGGGTATTGAGGATTTGGATTATGCTTTGATGAAGACATTTTGCTCTGTCTGTTGATGATTTTTAAGTGTGGACTGTGGAGTGATAGGAAAACTGAAAAAATTCAAATCTCAAAACAATTGTCAATTATTCAAGAATCAAAAATTAAAAATTAAAAGTTAAGGAGTTCCAAGCAAACAAACAAAAAATATTTTTTCATTCTTTATTACATTATACTTTGGCAGGCAGCTTTATTGACTGGAAGTGATCAATAGGCATATCTTATATACAAAAGATTCTATCCACAAATAAAGAGTAAAAACATAGTTACATAGTTACAAATTCTGTCCTAATCTGTCCTAAAGAGTAAATTCTGTCCTAATCTTTGTTTTTACAAATAAAGAGTAAAAACACAGTTACACAGTTATACAAAAGATTCTGTCCTAATCTTTATTCTATTGAAAAGAATAAAGAGTATCTCTCTAGACTCTGAAAGAAATCTGTCCACAAACACACAGTTACAAATTTCACTAAAACTGACTTGAAACTCAGTCAATCACTTTAACAATACTATGATCTTGGTCTTTTACAGTCATAGGAAAAACAAAAAGCATATCACATGCTCACATTCCATGCAATAGTAAGCCAAGACACACATGTTAAGAACATTTGTAGCAGAAAATGATAAATATCAGCAGACTGTAATTGAAGTTTGACAGTCTAGAGCAATGAAATGTCAACAGTACTGAGTGAAAAAAGTGTTAGATTATGAAAACATTGCATTGCCCTATAGAGTCTCTTAATTACTTTAAGTAAGAACGACTCTTCCTCCCTACGCTGTGGGTAAATGCCAAATGGTAAACGCGACTCTACGAACCCGAAAGGCAACAGTCAGTAGTGGGGGTGTTAAGACCGGTTCTTAGAAATCTTGCAACCACAAAGAAACACTATACATATAATATGAAAATTTTAGTTAAAAAAAACTGTATATTAAATATAAGATGAGCACGAGCTATACCCTGTGGGCCGATACGCTGTGTTGCCCGATACACTGTGCAGCCTGTGCTTCGATATCCCACTGTCCGTCCGTCGATACCCAGGGCCGAGGACAATGAAAATCAAACTTCACTGATCAATGAATATTGCAATATAGTTACGATTTGGGGGGTTTTAACTAGCAATGCTGTGGAGTTGGGTTATTACCACGATTTAGGTTAAAATGAAACTCCACGATTTATGCCACGATTTAGTTAAATTTTATAAAATTTGTAAATTGCCGTACCCCAGATGTACCCAAAATCAAGGTACGCGGTACCATTTCCTGCAAACGTACCCAATTTTTTTTACCAAGTACCCGATACGGCAACACTGTTCATGGTACATGAGGGTACGTCTGGGTACGTACCATTGCCGTACCCAAGTACCCGGTACCGGTATGTGTACCCGACCCCTCGGTACGCGTACCCATGCAACACAGCTAATTATGCACCTAAATATACTCCTTATAAACAATAATTTGATTAAATTTGGATCCTATATATAATACTATAAGTTTGAATGTTCACAATTTTTTATAACTTACCTAATACTAAATGACATATTTTGGTGTATAGTCATCCTAATTTGGTGGTAAATTTTAATGTCTAGAAGAGCTACATATGGGCTACACATGGTAATTTCATAGATCACATGAACTAAGAATTTATTAACATTGAAGATGAAAAAATTAAGATGTTTAAAGTATATTACTAATTTCGATTTCCAAGAAATTGACGGCTATAATAAACATGTTATATGTAATCTTGAAAATAATGATCAAAAGTTTTCTCATGTAACTTGAAACTGTATATATTCATAATGTGATATCAATATATTATAAAATTATAGATCATTTTAAAGAAACATAATATCTTAATATTTTTTTTCCATCAATTAATATCATCCATATTTAAGCCAAGTCATGTTTAAATGGTAAGCTTTAATAAAAGCCTCAAAATATGCCATCCATAAAAGACCCCTTAATGAATGGGGGCCATAAAAGTGAACCATTTTATCAACCATTATGCTTAGTAATACAAAATGATACTTCATAAAGATAGGAAATAGGAAATGGTTGTTGGGTAAAGATGGCTCATTTATAATGCAATAGTAATCATCCTATGAACTATATAGGAAATGGTTGTTGGATAAAGATGGCTCATTTATAATGCAATCGTAATCATCCTATCAATTATATATATATAAAGTTTACTAGTTGGAAATATATTGCAGCTAAATTAACTTCCACATAATCACAATTCAGAATATAAATGATGATAATTCTTCTTTAAGTTCAAGTTAGGTTAGGTTTTGGTTCAGCTCTTGTTTTTATTGAATATATTTAATATATCACACATTCAATCATCATTGTATTTCTATTGTTTTATAATTGTATTTCTTTTCTTTAAATTTGTAAATCTTTCTATTTAATTATAGATAATTGTATTTTTATACCTGCCTCAGCAGGTATATTGTAATCGATCGAAGTCAAACTCCATTGACTTTGGGTATTAGTTGGTGTCTTTTGAGGCACTTATAAAGAATTAAAACCTGTCTTCCAAAGTATGACTTAGGGGTTTGCAAAATATTTTTTTTAATTTTGTTAAAAAGCTATTTTTCTAAACAGCTGATTGGTGGATAGGAGATGATGTCAACATTGGGATTTGGTATCTGGATTTGAGTTGACATGTGGCAAGATGACGTCATAATGATAAAATAAAAAAAATAAAAAATATATTCAGTGGGATCAACGAACAAAGCTCGACACAGCGCCGCCGGCGACTGAGTTCTTTTCCTTGGCATCGGCCTAGGTTTCCTCGGCGCCCGTGGGCACATTAAGATTTTTGGTATTCTATGCTCCTCAGATTTGGGCATCTCGCATCCTTCATCGCCGTCGGTTAAATTACTTGATCAGTACCAACATCGACATTCTTGGTCGACAAAACTAATCCGACATCCCCCACATCGACCTGCTCAGTCGGCAAAATCAAATTGACGATAGCTTCAGCATCGGCCGGCTTGTCGGCCTTGATTTCCAAGAGTCTTTGATTACTCTCAGGCCGGCGAGGCCGAGCTGTGAAGATGGGCTTCAGTTTATGCGGAAAAAATCCAACTTCTTCAGAATCGAGACAGGCCTCCGAGGCCTTCCTCTTTGCCGATGAGATTCGATCCGCAGACATGATCTCAACCGTGATGCCGATCGATTTATCGCGTTGAATCGAACCTTCGACCCAGGAAAAACAATTATCTTGGCACGCAAGCCTGGTGCAGAACCGGGTTATAGCACTGGATAGACTGAGGTCATTGTACACGCACCGAAAAATGATGATGGCGGGGAGATCCAGAATGAGATTTAAAGATAAAATCTATCGTGACAGCTCCGGGCATGCTTCACACACAATATATAACAATCAAACTCATGAATACCTAGATGCGTATTTACAGTGTGTATATACTTACATGACGTCCAGCAGAGCAGGTACGATGAAATGGCTGATCAACAAAAGGCGAATCTTCATCAACGGTGCAGGAAGCATGTGAGGGAAGAAGAAACAGGAGAACTAGATGTGATTGATCAATCAAATCAGTTTGTTTATATATGTCGACGAGGAAGGCAGGCAAACTCGCATCATCTTCTTCTTCTTGAAGTTGAGAATAGCCTGATCTCCACGACAAAGGTGCCAAGACAGGAGCTATTACTTACTTCTGGAAAGATGAGCAGAGCTCCAAACTGAGGTGCGATGTCCCACATAAATCCAGTGTTTACAGCAAACCAGTCAATGTATCCCTCATTCCCGCAATAATAAAAGATAGGCCCCATACATTCTGCTCCCAGCTACGACTTGTCATTTATGAGATAACGCTGCTGGAACGTTGAGTTCTTATGATTCTTGAAACTGAAATGATCAAGCCTTTGTGTGAAATACTTTGTCTCGTACTCGTACTGTGATGATTGTAAAAATGACTTCTCTTGGTTAATTATTGAAAATTTGCCGAGAGTTCTGGGTCTCAACAAGGAAGGCCGCCATGCGTCCCCTTCACAGCTCATCATAAACAACAAGGCCAATAACAGCAAGCCCGTCCATAGCTTCTCCATGGTAATAACTTCTACAGACTTTAAATTATTGTCTCCCAAACACACAGAAGTTCAGATTTTTCAATAGGCTTCAGTTAGATCGATACTATAGTAGATTTCAGCTAGGAAAACCGGTGACAGAACTTAGTGGTAGCCGAGACATCCACGTATACGGCACAGATGCTTGTCCAGCCATGAACTCGCACTATGGTATATGCTGATTTCATCTATAAGCACTGCATATCGTAATAACGGCTAATTCCGTTAAGCGCTGAAGGTGCGAGGACATCGATCAGAAGCTGTCCAGATGTCCGTGCTTGAAACCCTGAGGAGAGGTGGGTGGCTAACTAGAAACATAATTTCCCAAACGAAAGAAAGTGGATGGTAGTTTTTGAAGGGCACTTTAGACTTATAATTAAATCCGAAACCAAGAAATTATCACGGACTCTGAGAAGCAGTCAAACGCTTCCAAGGATACAGAGGAACTAGATGGTTCATTGATTTCCGAATGTTTTCAGTAATATTATTTTAATTTGGAATATCAAATTATATTATTATTAACTGTTGGCAATAATTTGGATTCAAAGTAAGCTATTTGAAAAATATCAAACAAGGAAATTCTAGTCATTTCCATGGATAAACATCAAAAAATGAAATTATGGTCATTTATGTGGATAATAAACAAAGAAATTAAGAAGGCATTTCCATTGATATCATTTATGTGGATAAACATCAAACAAAGAAATTACGAAAGTCATTTCCATTGATATCATATATATTTCATTTGCATGGATATTATATATACTAGTAATTGTCTTAGGTGCAATAATATGTTATTGTTGGAGAGTTTAATAATTAAAAAAGAGAAAATAAAATGAAATTATGTTTGGAGAAACTTCAAAAAAATGTATAGACAAGTCTCATATTCACAAAGACAAGTAAACTCATTTTGGATCTTTAATTTCAAGGACTTACTTAATAACTAATTAATTGATATACACATAGAAATATAAACAATGACGGTTACAAGAAGTAACAAGTAATGCAACAACCTATAAACAACAAGTAATCTCACATAGAAATATAAGTACCATGGCAACAAGTAATACATTGTTTCAAGTTTGAATGTTTCATAATTTCTTTAACTTTTAGCTTTAAACTATATACAATATCACAATAAAATATTTCTAAGAGGCAGGTATAAGCAGCCTTGGTGCTATTTCACTTGTTTCTATTTAATGTGTAATTCTTTTTAATAAATGTAGAGAAAAATTTGTGACTTTTTAAAATATAAAATAGTAAATGAAAAAAAAATCTTAAATTAAAAATTCTACATGTGAAAAAGATACCAAACTAAATATAAATAAAATTATTTAAAAAACATGTTAAAATAGATACTTAACATATGTTAAATTAATAAAAAACTATTTAAAATATTATAGATTATTAAATGTTATTTCTGTATACCAAAAGACATGTAGAATTTGCCATAAAATTAAAAATCTTTGTAAATAAAAGTATTTGTTTTTTAGAATTTAAATTTTTTTTTTTTAATAAAACAAAGATTCAAAATGGAACTATAAAATAAAAGTATTTGTTTTTCAGAATTTTAAAAATAATTTTTTTAATAAAACAAAGATTCAAAATGGAACTATAGACTAAATTCTTCTCATTTTTAAAACTATTTAGACTGTTAAAATTGCTATTTAAACACCCTAAATTGAGATTTAGACACAAATTGGTTTGCTGTATTCCTGCGGGTGAGAGGCGTTTTAGTCAGCGCTTATACTGCTCAGCGGTAGCTCATGCTAGATGTGCAAATAATGGTCGTATCTTATGCCAGTAGGATGAACATCTGGTCTGACCATAAGACCAGCCTGTCGGTGAATAAGGCTCGCCTCCGTGAATTAGGACATACGTAAAATCTATATCCAAAATACGCAATCAGTGAATTAAATGTTGATTAGATCTTTAAATTCAATCAACCAGCGATGTAATCCGTGCCTCAAGCGAACAAATTTCCATGGTAACATTCTACAGGGTTTAGTCAGTTGTGTTTTTTAATCAGGTTTTCGTGATGACGAAGGATCCAATCTAGAGGATGATGATGAAAATCCTTCACGAGTACAATCTATATCCGATTTTTAACTCCAGTCAACCAGTTATGTAAACCGTGTTCGAATGGACGAATTTACATTGTACTATAATACTGAGATCCGGCGGCATCAGAGTTTTCTCACGCTTCCCGAGTCGAATGAGGACGAGGATGTGCCGTTGGATCTGAGACTGGAGGCAAATATCGAGGCGCGTAAAGATGCGCCGTTGGATTTGATACGACGTAGAGTCAGTTGCCTCGATGACCGAGAATTCTCTATAATGCATAAGACTCGCTTGAGCGGGGCTTGTTGATCAAAGAGTTTATTTTTTCAGGTTTTGGGATGACGGAGGAAGCAAGTTTCGGGATGATGGAGGAAGGAAGGGCTTCACTTAAACGTTACGACAGCCAGAGCCATAGACGGTCGGAGTATAGCACTTGGAAAACCAAAAATGAGGAATTTTGGCCAAGCAAATCTCAAGCGCCTGGAGATCAAACTTCCTGGACACGGCAATCTTCTCCTACTATTAGTCCACAGTCATGGAGACCGCCATTCTGCAGACGACAACCTTCCTCTAGTGAGGATTTTCAATCATGGAGACGCCCATCTTCTTTTAATGAGGAGAAACTGCGTAATGTGGGCCATAATTCTGACCCCGCGCCTCATACACAAGTGCAGTCCCGTGTGACGGCATCTGCTATGAAGCGGGGTAAGGTTTTATCTTTGGATTTGAAGGAAGGCTACGGCTTCCTTTCTCCACTTGGAACAGCAGCTCCATCAAAGAACGTATATTTTAGATTTGTAGGCAGGTCCAGCGTAGAGACGGGCATGCTCCAGCTGGAAGAACGAGATGTATTTGAATTTATATCCAATGAATCACCAGACAGGCCGAGAGCAATTTATGCCTGCCTAGTTGAATGCAATCCAAGGCGTCCGAAAGCTTTATTTTCTTACTTGGATACACTTTTGAGCCTTTGCCAAACAAGCACCAGAAGCAATGTTCTGCGGCAGATTACAAAATGCCCAGCTGGATTTCTGCAGGTATTAAATTTTCAGAAGCTCCCATTTGATCTTGTACACTCCGTATTAGAATTAGTTAACATTCTTTCTCATCACGACGAGGCAGAGTTATATAGTGCGAGGTTGAAGCAGTTTCATAGGCTTTTCTGTGGTACTGCTCTATTACAGTCGTCTCTGAAAGAGTATGGTGAAAAGTTATTCCACTCAGCTTCAACAGAAAAGCTTCTCAAAAAGTTCTTGATATGTCTGGCAGAACACTGTCCTGAAACAGTTTCTGATGTTTTGCCATTGTTGAACAAAATGGTGCTCCGAACAAAGAGTGGAGAAAATAGTGATTGCCACTGTCAGTTCCTTCTGGGTATGCTCGCCGCTCACGCGGGCATTGCAGTTTGCGCAACGAACGCTAATCTTACGTGGAATAAAATGGCGCTGGTGCCTGAAATTACAGATTGCCGAACATATGAGATGGATTCGGATTCGAAAAATTGCTTGAAGGGGCTCCCTTGTGTCAAGAAGAAGGGAAGCTACGGGTCTATTGATAATTACATGGACATTTATTTTCGATTGTTGCAGGAGGACTGCTTTTGGGGTCTCAGAAAGGGCATCTCAGACCTTAGGAAGAAGTCGTTGCGCGATATGAGGGTTTGGACAAATGGTATTGTTTTGGGTGTCAATTTCGGTGGAAGTTATTCCGGCATAACCGTGGCAATACAAGTTGATGGACTTAAGGATAACACGCCTCCGATGTCAGGAAACCTTCTGTGTATGTCTGATGATGGAGGAAATTTTGATTCCCCAATTTTGGGCGTTGTGGCTCATTGTGAAGAGTCAAATAAAACTCCCCATCGTCAAAAGTCAAATAAAAGTTTGGTTATCTTTACAGGGATTATGAATGGAAGAGGCGGCACTGAGATCGAAGCAATTGGTCGACTTTTCATGGCCAGATCTAATATTGTCGTAGCTGAAAGCCCTACATTTTACCAGGCCTATCATCCCGTTTTAAAAGCCTTGCAAGAGAAGGATATGGAGGATTTCCCCTTTATTGAAGAGCTGGTTTACGCGGAATGGCCAAATAGCCCACCAGATTACCTCGGACCCTCGACTTCTCTGAACTGGAAGTGTATATTTAACGAGGAGAAAGAATGCTCCACAGATGAAAATATAAGCTCGAAAGAGATCTTGGAGATGGAACTGACAACCGGGGTCGCGACTTCCAGTGTCTCCGGTTATTATGTACCAAATGCCTTGAGAGGACCAGTCCATGCACTAGACGATTTGCTAAAATCTGGGCATAAAACTAGCCTGGATGGCAGTCAAATTGAGGCAATCAAGCTTGCTCTGAGCAATCGTCTTGTTTTGATTCAAGGACCTCCGGGAACAGGTATCTACATTGAAATAGGGTTTTTTAAGCCTCTTGGATTTGCTCACTACATGGCTGCAGCATAAATATAGCTTTACAATAATTAACGCCCTCTCTAGGCCACTGGTAAATTTAATTGACTTCTTTGGCATTTATGCAATCTATGTTGTTTTTTACAATTCTCTCATTTATCGTTTTCCCATTTCTCTGATATAACGATAAAGCGTACTTATGCTTGGCACTGGTATGTGTCAGTATGCATGGTTTTTATGATTTTTTTTTAATGATGTGGCTCTGGATTACACAGGAAAATCTTACGTGGGCGTGAAGATATTGGAGCTCATATTGACTGCAGATACTTTGCCTCCTGGTCCTATATTGGTCTTAACCTATAAAAATCATGGTTTGGATAAGTTTTTATTGTCTTGCTTGAAATTCTGTCCAGACCTGGTGAGGGTAGGAGGCAGAAGTGAAGCATCTGGATTGATTGCCAATAATTTGGCTTCGCATATGGGGAGGCAGAAGTGAAGCATCTGGATTGATTGCCAATAATTTGGCTTCGCATATGGGAAGGACAAGCGCATATCATTCTGATTGGCTAGAATGTAAACTAGAGCTGGAAGAATTGCAAACAAATATAAGAATAGCTTTGATAAAGCTGCTAAAAAGCAACGTTTTCAACGTAGACTCCGTTGTCGATCACATGCCTGATAAGCAAGTGAGACAATTGCTTTGTAAGACTGAGCTTGGTAAAGACCTCCTCGGGCACATTCCAGAAGAATTCTCCCTTCAAGAATATATTCGAGGCGATATATTCAAGACTATTGTGACCTCGCTACGTGAAATTCTCTCTAACAGAATTAGGGAGTGGATGCCTAAGACAGAGACGTTCGAAAAGGCAGAAAACGCTTTCTCTGTTAATAAGCCACTGCAAATAATGGACAAGACTGGGTACACTAATAACCGTGATATTCTATCCGAAGACGTTGACAGAACAATTGAGTTGGAAGAGTTCGAGGAAGAGACGTCCGTTCAAACTAAACATGAAATTAGACATCAGCCGTGGTTAGAAACTAACAACTTCTTTTCTTGCAGAAGGGAGG
>LPNX010413764.1:10624-26926 GCA_001517045.1 Pseudotsuga menziesii
TGGAGCTGAAAACTGAGTTTTCAGCCACCTAAATGGTACTAAAACAGTAAATTATAAAGCCTATACTAATATATAACATATGGGGGCCCTAAAACAAGGGTTATATTCACTATACAGTGAATAAAACCCAGTTTCAGAACACAAAAACAGAAATGGCCGAATTGAAATTTTAAACAAAAAGACTAAATAATGCTTGTCAAAGAGGTATGCAATAAGTTATTCCTGAAGGAACTGGCGTTCGGCTCTAGAGATTGGGTAAACCAATTCAGACCGACCTCTTTCACCGCAGAAGCGGATCAATTGATACCACGAGTATTCAGGAAAAGAGCTATTTTTGCATAGAGCTCAAGACTGGTTGGAAACTGAGTTTCCAGCCACCTAAACACTACTAGAACAGCAAAAAAAACAAGTTTAATAGATGTATATGAAGTTAGGGCTCTAAAACCAAGTTAGTATCCACTAAACAGTGAAATAAGCCCTGTCAAAAACAGGCTGAAAGTAGATGGCCGAATTGAAAATCTGCAGAAAATGATGCCCTGGAGAGATGCCCTTGCTTGGAAAACCTGCAATAAAATGTAACTCTGCAAAAATGCTAAGCCTAGAGGAGAATGCTCAACGATCCCTGCAAAATACTTTGAAGCAAGCGTTAAACAATTCACAAAAGAAAGCAGAAATACTTCTACTTTCTAATCTGTCCACAAAATACTTTGTGGAGAGCTAATTAAACAAAAACAAAAATACAAAGCTATACCATGTACAAGTTACCTCACAAAGTTGATCATGAAAGTAAAAAATGAAGCACAATATCCCTCCAAAGCTTTACTTGTATTATGCGGCCCAACTAGGGCAATAAGATTACAACAAGAAGAGAGCTTGAGAAAAGAATGGGTAGACAATCCGGCAGCATAACAATAGCATGAGAGAGCCTGAGAAATGAGGGAGTGAGGCCCTCATTTTATAGTTGAGGGAGACCCCCAACCCCTTGAAGATCAACGGATGAGATTAGATCTAGATCTAGGTTAAATCTCCACCACTAGATCTAGGTTTTTGGCTTTTATTTCTCTCAATCAATCTCAACCCTTAGATTAGATCTTGATCAATGGCTTAGAAGCTTGATCCGTGTCTTAGCAATCTCCACCCTTAGATCTTTTTTATTGACCAAGATCTCACCCTTAGATCCTTTTTCTAGAAAAAATGTGGGCCCAAGTAGGCGCCCTCCTCTAAATTTATCTTTGACTTCACCCTTTTCTCCAAACTTGGCGCCCTCCTCCAAGATAGCACCTTCATCCAAATGGTTAGCGCCCCTTTAAACTAGGATTGGCGCCCTCTAAATGTAGTGACGTCCTCCACTTTACACTAGCGCCTTCCAAAGATAGCGTGGCCCCTATTTATACCTTGGCGCCTCCAAATGTAGTGACGCCCTATTAATATGGTGGCTCCTTCCTTTTAAAGAAAAACGCCCTTCATTATGGTTGACGCCCTTTTTTTTAGCATATTCCTCCATATATAGCATGACGCCCTCCACTTTAGTTGGACGCCACCATATTTGGCCCTTTTCTCCTTTAGATGCTAGGCGCCCTACCTTATTTGGGGGTTTTAACCACTTAGCAAGGGTTTGGACCACTTTCATACCTCTATCTTGGCTTTGACTTTGCCATTTTTCTCCAAAAAAGATATTTAACCCTTAGACTTAGGATAAATATTTAAATTCATCTTAGATCTAATTTTCCAATTTAATTTTTAAATTTTCCCCATTTTTAACTTAGGGAAAATTAAAAATAACTTGAAAAATTTAAATCTAGGCCATGGGGGGGTGGAAAAAATTATGAAATAAATTTTCCTAAGCTTAACAGCCCCCCAAAAAATTTATCATGGCATTATTTGATTTTTTCCTTCAAAATCAAATAATATGAATTTTTGACTCAGGAAAATTAAAAATTTCCCTAGGGGAGATAGACCCCTCCTGACCAAAATTGGTCTATCTCTTCAACCGCTTATCAGAACGACATGGGACTCGAAGCAATGGCTTAGGGGGTTTCATAGCAATTTTATTTTGCATTCATAGCCCCTATTACAAAATGCCATGCTTGAGTAATTACATTATTACATCAAAACTCAGTCAATTAACCACCAAGGGGTGAAATTAATCAACTGGAAAAATTAACAAAAATTCAAAAACATAACGAAACTCCGCAAGACTCTAGACAAATGTCTAGCATGGTCATGAATTACACTTTAAGGCTTTAGCCACCTCATGGACTTGACTGGTAGAACGCCCGTCACCACTTTGGAGGATTTTTAGTGAAAACCAAACCGATTAAACTCGTTTGTTCAACAAGATCAATTGGAAAGGGAAAAACACTCAATGAGGGGACTTCCCTAACAATCAGTTCCATGGTGTGGCATCCGTATCATATGATCCACACTAGTACATAAATTTACATTAATTTTCCCACGCAGGGGAGCGGACATTTCGTTTTACAAAGGGGCAATAGCCCTGCAGAAGTGAAGAAATCCTCAGATTTTTTCAAGGTATAATTATGTACACTTCATGTACATGGAGTTGCCACCTAGTCGAAATAGGTGGGCAACAGTGTGCATCCATGTTTGGCATTTGAATCGATTGAAGGAATGGAAATAGAGTCTAGACTTTCTTGATAAACCTAGTGTGTGAAAGAACCTCATAGACCAATCTAGAAGGTTGGTTTTCTTCTTTGCATGCCCTGAATAGCACTGGAAGGGAAGGCATGGCCTGAGGGACTGTGTAGAAGAGAAGGGAATGCTTCCTTGTGTTGGGTGTGTAATTGTTTAGAAATCAAGCTAGATCCAGTGTGGGTGTTCATAGCTCTAGGGTTGAGCCCACTAGCTTAGCAGTCAGTCTTTCCACCTCCTTGACAGCCTGATAAACCCAACTAGAAGGACGGCTTGGCTGGTAGCCTGATAAACCCATCTGTTGGCTTGGTTGTGTCTCATATGAATTTGGCTGTGTAAACCACTGCCTGTGTAAGTCTAATAAACCCAACTATGTTGGCTTGACTGAATTTTAATTGTATCCTTGGATATGGGTGAAGTCTGCTAGTGTTCCTTATTCCTTGGGGAAGATCATGCCCAACTCGGGGGTGGCAGTGTTGATGAGAGATTAAAGAGCACATTGGCCTATGGTTGGGTGGAACGTTGCAGCGACATAGCTGGTTGCAGGATGAGCTTCTTTCAAAGATAAGTATTCTTATGTATTTAAGTTCTGCAACTATATTTGCTTATGAATTATTATGAAATTATCATGAACATGTTGATTGCATGAATTTGTTGAATGAATGATTTTGCTTCCGCTGTATATATATCATGTACATTCCATTATGCATATATTTATACTTATGGATGGTTTATTTCAAAGCAATTTTTATATTGTGTTCATGGGGCTTAGTTTCCCGGGTTGTTAGATGTTAGTCGCATCCTCTTCGCCGATTAAGGGTTGGGGATGTGACATTAAGTATCTGAGGAAGTAGTTGAACATGTTATGGACCTACCAAAACAATGTTTTAGGCAGATTAGATCATACTAAGAAGTTTGTCCAAGTGTCATAACCAAAGGTTGGAAGACTATTTTCACATGTCCTCTAGAAGATGTGTGTGTGTCAGTAAGATCTAAAGATGGCATGATCCTGCTCCCTGATGAATTGGTTATCCAGACATGAAGTTAGATTCTCATTTGGTTCTTACATGAGCAAAATATCAATATGCCAAAACAAGAGAAAAATGTTAGTATGCATGTTGAGATTAAAATTGGCTAAGTGTTAAAGCAAAGAAATCGTGCAGATCCACAAAGTCATGGTGAGATCCACATTCGATCTAAAATCGATGGTCAGAAAACATCCTGCACGAGATCTGACGATTAAAGATTAGTTCCACAAAGAATAGGCAGAAAAGGTGAAGTTCTACAAAGGATCAAAGATCGGATGGCTGAGAATAGATCCTCAAGCATATCAACGGTGTGGAAAGACAACGATAGAAGGACCGTTGCGGGAACATAAGTGTGAGTGCGGAACTGCGGAAATAAAAAGGTCAAAATCATGGAAAAGTTGAGTTTCCGACTTTCGTTGTAACACCCGATTTTGACCCCATGATATTAAGATTGTACATAATGTATGTATTGTATTTGAATCATGGCAAGGAGCTCACGGCCAAGGCCCTGCCATTGGTTGATGTTTTGTGGATAGGTGATCAAGGTTGATACGTATGGTTTTGGTGCTAAGTTAAGCACAAAACATTTTGATTATCATGTAAATACACGCAATTTGATAAAATGCCACAGCTATCTATGGAACTGCAACGTGAAAAGAGATGGGGGCATGATTTCACAAAGGAACAAAGAGGGAGTTAAACTAGCAGATGCTAAGTGAGTGATTGCAAGTTCAATCCTCACAAAACCCAGTTTAATCAGCATAAAAACCTTCGTTGATTTACCTAGGCGGACGCGAGACGAATTAAATCCTTTTGGATAAGAAATTTCGCGCCCGCTAGCTGATGTTAAACAACTGCTAGTTATCCAGCGAAATGAACTAGAAACTCTTGGATCTAGATCAATGATGGACCTAAAATAAACTAAAGCGGATTTCATAAAGTATCATGCCCACCAAAGTTTTCTTTGTCCACGCTAGCTCACTCAACGAAATCATTATGCGTCGTCGATCTGTTTGATGGTCGATCCTAGCCATATATCTGTTCAAAATTTACTTGTCCTTTAACCCGTCTAGCCTGGTTCGTCCCTGTGCTTGCTCATTCAATTTTCTTGCAGGAAATTAGTTGAGGTAGTTAATGCCTTCGTTAGAGGAAGGTGCGGCAGTTGATTTCGTGACTGAACAAGCCTACAGTTTGCAGAGGCCATGTTCTTGCTTCTAAAGAAAGTAAAACTAGAAAATGTGTGCCCAGTTTGGCGACCCAGTCTTCATCTGAACATTGTGGTCATTCCATCTCAATTTTACCATTCGAGGGGATTGATTGTGCATTGTTGTTCACTCTCTCGAGTCACAAAGAAGGTTTTGTTCGTGATTATGCAGTGTGGTTCACTGTTCAAAGTTGTTCAGTCCATCTACATTGTGCTACAAAGTGGTCTGCAAACCTATTTTCTCTGTGTTACAGAGTGGTGGTTTGTTTTACAGTGTTAAGCCCTGTGTTGATGTGTTTTCCTTGTGGTCTGTTGTGATTTGTACTCTAGTTTGGGTCTGAACTATATGCAAGACTAAGGAGTGGAAGAGAAGAGGAACGGGATTGATAAACCTAGTGGAGAGAGGAACCTCATGAAAAGGTAAGAGTGGCTGGTAATTATTCACTGCATGACCTGAAGAGCATTGGAAGGGAAGGCGTAGCCCGACGAACAGTTGTTGGGCCAAGAAAAGTGCACAAGGAAGAATGAGACGCGCAAGCAAGTAAGGGAAAGTGCGTGCGCGACAAGGGAAAAGTAGGTCAAGAAGGAAGGAAAGGAACCGACGTAAAAATATAAAACATGCCCGCTATGGAGAAAGGAAGGAAATGAAGCACAGAACTGAGAAAGTTGCGACAGGATAGTTGCGACAAGGAAAGCAGATCCAAGTCGGTGGAAGAGGAACGTAGAAGAGTTAATGCTGAGTAGGCAGAAATCAAGGAAGACAACAGAAGGACGAACCAGCAAGAGATGGACAGATGGTTTTGCGGCTAGTTATGATTGGTACAGACGAGCTGAAGGACGTTTCCGTGGCAGTTAAGGTTGTGGTTAATGCATGCAGGACTTTTGTGGCTATGTATGGGCTGACATTTATTGTAACGAAAATATTTTGTAACCATTTTGAGTTTGTAATAATTGAGTAGTACTCAGTTGGCCCTGCGTGGTTTGGAAAATGTTAGAAATAGAAGGAACCCACTCTGTATAAGGGTTAGATAAGTTAGAGAAGATTGGTTCAGTTCTTAGTCAGTAGATGATAGAAGGTTGGATTCAGTTAGATTTAGTAGTCGACTCAGAGAAGAGTCTAGTAGAAGTAGAAGGTTGTTGAGTCGCAGATCTTGCAGCTGTGTGTTGGGTATATGTTATATCCTTTGCATGTGCGTATGGAGGGGAGGTGCACATGTTAGCGCTGCAGCTCGGCGATCCCAAAGGCACCTTCGACGGAAACAGGTCGTAGGCCCTGTTTTCGATGCGAGCACAACGAGCAATTTTTTTTGGCTATTTATAGATTTTATGGCTATTTATAGTAGTTTGTGGCTATTTTTAGAATTTGTCTAAAAATATGTAACTTAATCCTGGTTAAGGGATTGGATTCTTTTTCTAATCCGAGTTAACGGATTAGGGTATTTGGATGTTGCGAAATACCTATATTTTGTATTGTGAGGATTTCATAATGTAATGAAGAGAAAATAGGAGGTGTGGCTCCAAGGTTTTCTGGTTTTCCCGGTTAAGGGTTTCCAGGGTAAATCTCTGTGTTTATGTGTGATTGATGTGTTGTGATCTCTATTTTGCTTAAAAGAATATGTATACGTTGCTTCTCTGCACAGGTTTAAAACTTACATGTGGTATCAGAGCTCGATTTTGGCATCAGGGGGACGCCTTTACTACTAAGGGTTCGACACGGTTGATAGATCTCGGGTCTGTGATAAACTTGGGTTCAGTGGGAGCTTTGCAGTGTTGATTTGTGCATTAAAAGAGAATGGTGAGCACTTCAAGAATCGAGATAGAGAAATTTAACAGCTAGAATTTTGAGCTATGGAAGCTCAAAATGGAGGATCTTCTGGTAGATCAGGAACAGTGGATTGCTGTGGATCCGGGTATGAAACCCACTGCAACGTCACAAGAAGATTGGGATAAATTAGAAAGAAGGGTGAGGAGTACAATACGATTGTGCTTCTCAGATTCTGTGTTGTTGAATGTATCTGGTGAAGATAGTGCAGTAAAGCTATGGGCAAAACTAGGGAGTTTGTATCAATCAAAATCCCTTGTGAACAAGTTGTTTCTGCAAAAGAAGTTAGTTCACCTCAAAATGGATGAGAATGACACTGTAACAGAGCATTTGAATGTCTACAATATTCTGGTAATTCAGATAACCTCTGTTGGTATTAAAATGGCTGAAGAAGATGAATGTATTACATTATTGTGCTCTTTGTCGGATTCCTAGGACAACCTAATTGTTACAATAGGTAGTTCTATCCAGGCGACCTTAAAATTTGATGAAATTGTATCATCCCTACTATCAGAAGAGATGAGGTGGAAAACCATGGATAATCATAGCATGGATGCCTTGTCTGTGAGAGGTCGCCCCTAGGAGAGAAACAAAAATAAAGGATCTGGGGGGAGATCTAAATCTAAGGGTAGATCTAAATCCCCGGGAAAAGGAATAAGGAAGTGTTGGAAATGGGGTAAAGCTGGGCACTATAAAAAGGACTGCAGATCTAAGAATGTTGAGAAAGCAAAGGGATATGAGGATACCCCTTCCACAGAGGCTAAGAACTCCTCATAAGAAGGAGGGGATGTGTACCTAGCTTCCATGGGTAATCCTTCAGAACGTGATACATGGCTGATTGACTCAGGTGCGTCATGTCATATGACCCCTCATAGGGAGTGGTTCTGTGAATATGAAAAGTACAATGGAGGAGATGTGTACTTGGGAGATGATTCACCAGCCAGTATCATTGGATGTGGTAGATTCAAGCTAAAACTGAAGGATGGAAGGATTAGAACTCTGCTTAGAGTGCTACACATTCCACATCTAGCAAGAAACTTGATATCTGTCGAAAAGATGGATGTTGCAGGTGTAAAGACTATGTGTGGAGATGGTGGTTACAAAATGGTTCGAGGATCAATGGTATTGATGAGGGGAGTTCAGTATGGAACTCTGTACAAACTATTGGGAAAAACCATCATTGATGAATGTAACAATTCTGTTGTGCTGGAGGAAGGAGGTAAAGATGACAAAACCCTGACTGCATCAGGAGGAAAGACAATGCTGTGGCATCAAAGAATGGGGCATATCGGAGAAGAGGGACTTTGAGCATTACAAGGTAAAGGTATGGTTGAAGGTATGACTAATTGCACTCTGGATTTTGATTTCTGTGAACATTGCATATATGGAAAACAAAATCGAGTAAGATTTGCATCTGGTGCTACAAGGGCAAAGGGAATTCTAGAATTAATACATAGTGATGTGTTTGGACTTGTTCCTGTTCCATCATTAGGAAAATCTGTGTATTATGTTTCATTTATAGATGATTTCTCAAGGAACAGATGGATTTATTTCCTTCGAAAGAAATCTGAAGTATTTGCCAAGTTTAAAGAATTTAAGGCTCTTGTAGAAAATCAGTCAGAAAAGAAAATAAAGTTGTTGAGGACAGATAATGGTGGAGAGTTCTGTGGGAATGAATTCGAGGACTTTTGTAAGAAGTGTGGAATAGCAAGGCAAGAGAATAATCCATACACACCTCAACAGAATGGAGTTGCTGAGAGGATGAATAGGACGTTGATGGAAAAGGCAAGGAGCATGCTAAGCAGTGCTGGGATAGGACAAGAATTATGGGCAGAAGCAGTGGAGACAACATGTAACTTGGTAAACCGATCACCCACATCAGCATTGATTGATAAAATTCCACAAGAGGTATGGACTGGTAAGAAACCCTCTATTAAGCATCTAAAAGTTTTTGGTTGTGATGCTTATGTACATGTTCCAAAGGAGAAAAGGAGCAAGTTGGATAACAAAGCTGAGAAGTGTATCTTTATTGGCTATAAAGATGGTATGAAAGGGTATAAGCTTTGGAATCCTATAACTAAGAAGACTGTTTACAGTCAAGATGTTGTGTTTCGAGAGGTCAAAGAAGTCCCCAGACAAGAAGTGAATCCAATGAAAAAGGAACCAGAGAAAATAGAGTTTAAGTTAGAAGGTGAAGAATCTGACTCAATAGAAGAAGCAAAATCAGAAGAAGAAGAACCTCATACCTCAGTTTTGAGGAGATCATCTTGAGAAATAAGGCAACCAGAAAGGTATTCCCCTCCTGATTTTTGCTCTCATTTTGCTATGTCTATTACTGATGATGATCCTAGAAATGTGAAGGAAGCTGTTAATTCAGAGGATAGTGATCTCTGGAAAAAGGCCATGGATGAAGAAATGGATTCCTTGGACAAAAATGAAGCCTGGAAGCTAGCCTAGTTACTAGCTGGGAGAAAAGCCATTGGGAGCAAATGGCTATTTAAAAAGAATTTGAATGCAGAAGGTAAAGTGGATAAGTATAAAGCCTGCTTGGTAGCAAAGGGATATTCTCAGGTAGAGGGGATTGATTTTGGTGAAATATTTTCTCCAATTGCAAAATTAACTTCTATTAGATTTCTTCTTTCTATTGCTGCTGCTTTTTATCTTGAAGTAGAGCAGATGGATGTGAAGACAACGTTCTTACATGGGGATCTAGAAGAAGAAATATACATGAAACAATCAAAAGGGTTCATAGTAAAGGGAAAGAATGAGTTGGTATGTAAACTAAAGAAGTCCCTTTATGGTCTAAAGCAATCTCCAAGGATGTGGTACCAAAATTTTGACACATACATACTTGGATTGGGGTTTGTGAGAAGCAAAGCTGATCACTGTGTATATTCCAAACAGGTTGGTGATCACTTCATTAACATAGTTCTGTATGTTGATGACATGTTGTTGATTGGAAACAACAAAGATTTTATAAAGGAGGTGAAGTCTCAACTGTCCTCCAAGTTTGATATGAAAGATCTCGGTGCTGCAAACTTCATTCTGGGAATGGAGATAAGAAGAGATCGTGCAAACAAAATGATAAGTTTAAATCAAAGAAAATATGTTGAGACGATACTATAGAGATTTAACATGCAGGAAAGTAAGCCAGTCAAGGTTCCTATTCCTGTAGGTGTAAAGTTATCTATAGAGCAATGTCCCAAGACACAGGAAGAAGAAGAAGACATGTCACATGTTCCATATGCCAGTGCAGTTGGTAGTTTGATGTATGCAATGGTCTGTACAAGACCAGACATTGCTCATGCAGTGGGAGTTTTGAGCAGATATATGTCAAAACCAGGAAATGAGCATTGGACAGTTGTAAAGAGGGTCTTCAGATATTTGCGTGGCACCACATATTTATGCAATCTACTACCAAGCAAGGCCTGGACCAGACAAAGTAATAAATGTACATGGATTTGTTGATGCAGACTGGGCTAGAGACATTGATCATAGAAGATCTACAAGTGGGTATGTGTTTAACCTATTTGGAGGAGCTATCAGTTGGATGAGCAAGAGACAAGCTGTAGTTGCACTCTCAACTACAAAAGCCGAATACATGGTAGCCACTCATGCAAGCAAAGAAGCTGTGTGGTTGCAAAGATTGTGTTTAGGTATTGGGTTTGTATAGAAAGGTGTAAGGTTAGAATGTGATAGCCAAAGTGCAATCTTCCTGGCAAAGAACGCTGCTTATCATGCTAAGACAAAGCATATTGATGTGCAATATCACCTTGTGAGAGATATGGTTGAAGAAAAGAAGGTGCTGCTAGAGAAGGTTGACACCATGAAAAATGTTGCAGACTCATTAACAAAGTTTGTTAATATAGAGAAGTTCTCTTGGTGTAGAGAATCTATGGGCATTAATGCCCTGAACCTGTGACTTTATGAGTACATGACTCATTGCTATGCAAAGGAAACAACAAGTGGGAGAATGTTGGGTATATGTTATATCCTTTGCATGTGCGTATGGAGCGGAGGTGCGCATGTCAGTACTGCAGCTCAGCGATCCCAAAGGCACCTTTGATGGAAACAGGCCGTAGGGCCATTTTCGATGCGAGCGCAGCGATCAAATTTTTTTGGCTATTTATAGCTGTTTGTGGCTATTTTTATAATTTGTCTAAAAATATGTAACTAAATCCCGGTTAAGGGATTGGATTCTTTTTCTAATCCGGGTTAACGGATTAGGGTATTTGGATGTTGCAGAATACCCATATTTTGTATTGTGAGGATTTCATAATGTAATGAAGAGAAAATAGGAGGTGTGGCTCCCAGGTTTTCTGGTTTTCTTGGTTAAGGGTTTCTAGGGTAAATCTCTGTGTTTATGTGTGACTGATGTGTTGTGATATCTATTTTGCTTAAAAGAATCTGTATGCTTTGCTTCTCTACACAGGTTTGAAACTTACACTGTGTGCACAGACCGCTCGTAAAGTAGAAGAGTCGATCCAGGTTGTGTACGGATCAGTAGGAGTAGATAAAAGCAATAAACCAGAGAGCAAGAAGATTGAGTCAGAAAGACATATCTTAAGAACAGTCTGCAAGTTGCAGGCTGCAAGGTGCTACCTATATTTCTCATTCTAGATGAAGAGCACCTTGGTGGTTTTTCCCAAATGGGTTTCCACGTTATTTCTTGTGTTATATGAATGAATGTTGTTGAATGGTGAATGTTTATGTGAATGTTTGTTTATCTTACATTATTACGATTACAGTTGTTTTTGTATGAATGTCGCAGTATGAATGCATGACTGTTTAAACGTATTGTTGAACTGTTTTGTATGAGTTCATGGTTAATCTATCAAGTAAAAATATAAGTTACGCACTATCTGAAGAGTGTAAGGAATTGGCTGCATCACACCATTGCGCCAATCATTAAGGGTTACAGACACTGTCATGTCGCGTAGGTGACCTGTGGTTGTGGTTGCGTCGTTGTTGCAAAGTAAAAGACTCCATCCTATCGTCTTTGTTGAGCGCCTTGGCCACGCGCCAAGGGACTATAATCCCTCGCCAACTGTGGAAACATGGTTCTGGTAGTTACCCATTAAGATATCTCGGGTGAGACTGCACTTTCCTTATGGGTGTTGCCGACTGAGCTTGCTCTGTCGGGCTGATGTCTTTTGGTGTCATGTTGGTATTGTGTTGTTGATCGAACCGCGGGTCGAGACAAGAAGGTAGATTAGGCCAACAAATGGTTCCGTTGCTGGGACCATTAACCATTTGAGTTGAGGGAAATGTTGTGGCATCCGACGAAGAATGATATAGACGATTGGCTGGAGTTTCATGCAAGAAGAGAGCGCAGGATCTCAGTTGAGCGCATAAAACTGGGTAGATGAATACATCTATTCAGATATTCATGAGATATTCTTTGTAGAGTTTCCCATTGTACTGCATGAGTGGCTGTCAAGATTGGCAAGAAGGCAGACAAATTTCCAGAGAAGAGAAGTAGTCGAGTGGAATGATCAGTTGGTGCCTGAAGTAACCAGTGTAAGTAACACCATCTCTAGAGATGTGGATTTTTGGGTTGACAGTATTTTGCAGGGATATATTACTGAGTTTGCAGTAAAGGCTATAACCTCATATAGTGAGGCTGAAAGAAATTTTTTCCAAGGACCCCGAAGAAGATATATGTTATCTATCAGTACATGGATCAAGATGCTTGTTTATGAGAAGGGTATCTTGCAGTTGAGTAGTTGAGTCACATACACCAGAGAAAGGCTATGTCGCAGATGACATGTTAAGAAAATGGGAAAAGGTGAGTTGAGATGTTCCTAGGAAGCACAGAAGTTGAACTAGAAGCTGGATTCCTAAGGAGTGGAAGGAGATTCAGATCAGGGAAAAGAAGAAAGACAGAGGAAGGTCAACGAGCTCCTAGTATGCTCGAAGAGAGTGAACACGAACTTCAGTCGCAAGTAGATGAAGGGTCTTGCGACGAAGAGGAGGACTATAGCCCGATCTTGGAAGGAGGAGAAGACTCTGAAGAGACTGATGATACACTAAGGTCAGGACGCCACTGCATCACACCAGGAGTATCACCAGAGGTAAGATCTAGAGCCCCATCTCCTGAAGGAGTTGTCAATATTGATAGTGATAGTACTGCAACTAGCGCGCAAGAACAAACACCTTCGTTAGATCGATCATCAGATAACCCCAACACCAATGCAATGGCTAGGGTAGACATTCGGTTGCCTACATTCAATGGTAATGGAGTAGAAGATCCAGAGTAGCATTGGTTCATCTGTGAAGCTATTTGGATGGTTTGCTTAGTTCAAAAAGCGAACTTGAAGAAAGCACAGATGATCATGACTCTAAGGGGTCGCACGCTTGACTGGTTTATGAAGTTCTGCGTGGTACCACCAAGAACACCATAGAAGACCCTTGATGAGATACGATCCACAATGATCTCTGAGTTCAGGAAACCTAAATCTGAGTCACAGTGTATCAATGAGATCAAGGAAATCAAACAAACATTGGCAGAGTCAGTATGGGACTTTGACCAACGGTTCAATACTTTGATGGCCAAGGTAAGTTTCCAATTGTCAAATGTACAACATAAAGAGTGGTTTATTTCTACGCTACTACCACACATCCGAGGCCCATTAATGCAACAAAAGATCGAGTCGTAGATGGAAGCACTAGAATTGGAAATGAAGCTAGAGGCCTCGCCAATTGGTGATGGTGCCGCAAGAATGGTACAAATTCAGTCATAGTTGGCTAACCTGATGATACAACTGCAGGACATGAAGAAGGGTAAGGAAGCCCACGAAGACTTATGGTGCACAAAATGCAGAACATGCGGACACACCAAAGATAATTGTCCGACCTTCATGAATTATGTCTCATTCGGTGCGCCAAACCCATTAAGTGCCGATGGACTACCCTGGTGTCGCATATTCCATACAAGAGGACATCACGACGAGGATTGTTTATACTTGCAAAAGATTGTAAACACTCTCGCAAACCTGTTTTGTAAATTTTTCAAGTTAGTAGGGCATGAAGAGAAGGATTGCAGAGCATACCAGCTCCTGAAGGAGAAGACGGTCGACACATATTTGATGAATAATGAGGGGAAGACTCAAGCTGAACCAATGCAAGAATTGTATCACCCTGCGTAATTCTTGCCCAATTAGTATCAAAACCACTATTAGCCTCAGTATGTGTCGCAACAACCATATGCGGAGCAAAATCACTATCAACCGTAATATCAACAGAAACAGTACCCACCACAGCAACCAAACCCTCAAGGAAGGGGTGGCAGAAACTTTAGAGGCAGAGGAGAAGAAAGAAGATTTGGTAGAGGAAGGGGACAAGACCATAATGTGGAGCAATGTCCCCAGTTGATCACAAAGTGGCAGTCTAGAACCATCACATGTCCTAACCCTACGCAGAATCCAAACCCAAACCCGAATCCAAACTTGAATGTTTAGATGATTATTGCTGAGCCAAGAGATCTAAATGTCATTGTCATAACACGAGGAGGTGCTGCAACTGGAGCTGATCAAGAAACCCCGCAAGAACAACTGCAGCCGTAGGTACGACCCATGACGCTGAAGAAGGTACCATTCGACGTCTAGAAATAGAAGCAATTATTCATCTATGTTCGACGTGAGTTTGTGGATCCTGAAGAACCATCAACATCAGAAGAAGTTAGGGAGATGCCTAAACAATTTAAGCAGATATTTCAGAAGAAGACTCCATAAAAGGTTAGTAAGCTCAAGTTGTTTCTGTCAAGTTGCTTAGCGTTAATACAAGATAAAGATGTTATCACATAACTACAAGCACTGATAGAAGAAAGACCAATAGAGCCATAGCCTGAAAAGAAATTTAACCAGGTCAGTAAGAAATTCAAAACAAGGCACGAGTTAAGAATGACTGCGCAGATAGGGGATTATGAGGTGGATTATATCATTTTAGACTTGGGGTCTGATGTCAATATTTTGACATGCCAAAATTGGGAAAGTATGCGAAAGCCACCCCTCGACTGGTCTATTGTTCACTTATGAATTTCCAATTAGGTGAAGGTCCTCCCAATTGGTAGATTTAGTCAAGTTCCTGTTGACATTGAAGGGTTGTGCACATTTGCGAACTTTGAAGTCATTAACATTGTTGATGACATGAATCCATATCCCACATTGCTGGGGATAGATTGGGCCATAGACAATCAGACCATTATCAATTTCAAGAAAAGGATCCTCTCATTCGAGGATAATGAGATGAGGGTAGTGTTTCCCATTGACCCATTGGAAGGACAGAGGTATGTCAAGCCTGTCCCAAAAACGTAACCCTAGAAGATGAACCGTCATAAAGTCTGCGGCCCCACGGTGGTAAGTTGAACAGTCAACTTCCCGGGGTCATAACTTTTGCATACGATCTCCGATTTGGGCGTTCGAGAACTCGTTGGAAAGGTCGGTCTAAGCTTTACAACTTTTGGTCGGCCAAATGAATGCCGATGGCAACCATTTGGCCCCGAATCTCCAAAAAACGTCGTTTAAGGCCTCAAAACGGACCCAGAAGTTTAGGGCTCGAAAAACTGCCGAAAAATAACTAGGAAACTGCCACAATGAACAATTGTTTTGAGCCAGTGGAATAGGTGGGTGGCCACTGATCTCCATCTGGATCAATCCTCCCTCCTTAGGAAGCAATGGTCTCCATTGCGTCGAATCCCATATCATATCTCGAACTGTGTGTTGAGTTGATCTCCTGGTGCGACATTTGTTGAAGTGAAGAGGCTGCTTTTCTTTGGCATCCCGAGAGGGCTGTAATTGTTGTCTGGATGATTTGTTTCTGGATGAGAACCTTGAATGCGTGGCCTTGCATCATAGAGGTACTTGGATAGATGAGGAAACAATGGCTCTGTCTTCTTCTTGTGTCTGATGAGCAGAGACACCCTGTGCAGAGGGTGTGGAGGTCTCTGTGATCTTATGTTCTCCTTCAGACGCAATTGTGAAGAGGAATAATTTTATGATGTGGGAGTTTATCTTCCTACCTTGCGAGACTTCGTTAGGTGCAACTGTCTCCGGGATCCGGTAGAGTTGTCCTCCCAAAGTGATAATGACACTGCGAGGCCGTGACTCATGTACAGCATGACGCTTTCACATATATGGTTGTCCTAAAAGAACATCTCAGTTCGGATGTACCGATGTAGACCACTGCGATATTTTAGGATTAGGTGCCGCTCGGAGTCTTTGATACTCAGCTTTGTCCGCAGAGTATGAAATTTGTTGGTGTACTCCGACACCGTCTGGTCCCTTTCTTGACGCAGAATGGTCCATTTTGTGTACTGGTCATCATAGTTTCCCACAGGGTAATACTGTTCCTTGACGGCATCTATGAAAGAGGCCCAAGTGGGAATTGTTTCAAACATTTCAGACTCGTCTGATAAGTTTTGCTCACAATAAGTACGCAACCAATTTTGGACATGGGGGGCTGCCTTAAGGAGCGCAAAGGTGATCTTTTCTCTGTCGAAAAAATTGTGAATAGAGAAATACCCTTCTAGAACATTCACCCAATTATCTAGGGCATCTGCATCAATATTACCTTCAAATAAAGGAATATCAAAGTTA
>LPNX010413764.1:29310-90388 GCA_001517045.1 Pseudotsuga menziesii
AAAGACATCATAATAATCAGAGACATTTTGCAAAGATAACAGAGATACAGTAAACACATATTCTATTAAATGGCGGAAATAGAACAAACTGTAATACAATTGCTAGAATGGTGGTAGCTATCTCTGAGAAGAGATGTGGCCGCTACGCTCATTCGTGCCAAGCTGAATACAAAATGAGGCCAAAGGGGCCTATTTATAATAAAAATGAGGTGAGAACCCCAAAAGTCCCAAAACGTAACCCTAGAAGATGAACCGTCATAAAGTCTGCGGCCCCACGGTGGTAAGTTGAACAGTCAACTTCCCGGGGTCATAACTTTTGCATACGATCTCCGATTTGGGCGTTCGAGAACTCGTTGGAAAGGTTGGTCTAAGCTTTACAACTTTTGGTTGACCAAATGAATGATGATGGCAACCATTTGGCCCCGAATCTCCAAAAAACGTCGTTTAAGGCCTCAAAACGGCCCCGGAAGTTTAGGGCTCGAAAAACTGCCAAAAAATAACTAGGAAACTGCCACAATGAACAATTGTTTTGAGCCAGTGGAATAGGTGGGTGGCCACCGATCTCCATCTGGATCAATCAGCCCTATAGTGATCCAAGATAAGAAAAAAACAGATGAAGTGAGGATTTATGTCAACCTAAGGAAGTTGAACGATGCATGTCTGCACGATCCATTCCCAACACCATTTACAGATGAAGTACTTGAAGGCGTCGAAGGAAAAGAGATGTATTCATTCACCAATGGCTTCTCTGGCTATCATCAAGTCAAAATTGTGAAGGAGGATCACCACAAAACGACCTTCATCACAAAATATGGATGCTACCAGTATACGGTAATGCCCTTTGGACTCAAGAATGCACCTGTTATTTTTTTTATAATAGTAGTCTCTGCTTTTAAATATTTTATCCATAAATTTCTTGAGGTCTACTTTGATGATTGGACTATGTTTGGTCTAATAAGAGACCATATTGAGAGTCTGCACATGATGCTGGGCCGTTGTCGTCAGTATCAGATTGTGCTTAATTATAAGAAATGTATATTCTGCGCACCATTTAGTGTGTTGTTGGGTCACATCATATTGCGCGATGGTATTTTGGTCAACCCAACACAAGTTGCGATCATTCTTGACTTACCACCACCTACATTAGTCACGCAACTCAGATAAGTGCTAAGGCATATAGGATACTTTAGAAAGTTCATTAAAGGGTATGCAGAGATCACTACACCTATGGAGAAACTGTTGAAGAAATATATAAAGTTTAAATGGACACTAGCTTGCTAGGAAAGCTTGGACAAACTGAAGAACAAGATGGCCACTATGCCAATATTGGTATTCCTATACTGGAAGAAGGAGTTCCATGTTCACGTCGATGCATTGTCTGTCGTGCTCGGCATAGTCTTGACACAATCAGGAGAGGGTGCGCTTGACCACCCTATTGATTTTGCTAGCAGAAAACTGTCAACAGCAGAAAAGAACTACACGATGATAGAAAGAGAAGGCCTTGTTATGGTCTATGTGCTTTAGAAATTTTGACACTACTTGTTGGGTGGACATTTTCAGATGTACACTAATCATATGAAATACCTAGTCAACAAGCCAGTGTTGGGGGGGAAGATTTGTCGATGGCTTCTCCTGTTTCAAGAATTTGACTTTGAGGTCATAGATAAACCTGGTCAACTGAATGTTGGTAAACCTGGAAGATAATTTGCTGACGTGCAACTATTTACAGTCACAATGATGGAAGATCAGAACAAGGAATTTAACACTATCATCCAGTTTTTGAGTACAGGATATGTGCCTCTAGGATTCTCCATCAATCAAAAGAAACACTTGGTATTCAGAGCTACAGACTTCACATTGATTATTGGACACCTCTACAAGTTGGGCGCGGATGAAATACTGCGCCGTTGTGTTTTTTATTATGAACGACCTTGGGTTATGAGCGAAGCAGATGCAGGTGTCGTAGGAGGACACTACGTCGGAAAAAAAACTGTGTGCAAGATATTGCAGGCAGGATTATGGTGGCCAACCATACACATGGATACTAAAAGCTTGTGTAGGCGTTGTGATATCTGCCAGAGAACAGGAAAACCATCGTGCCGTGACGAGATGCCGCTTGCACCACAGATAACGCTGCAAGCCTTTGACAAATGGGTTGTTGATTTTCTGGGTCCGATCAGTCCTCCAGGGAAGAGGATTGGTGCACGCTACATTATCACTATGATGGACTATTTAACTAAATGGGTTGAAGCTGCGCCTATTAAAGATTGCACTGCAACGATTGCGAGGAAGTTTTTATTTGAAAATGTAGTCACCAGATTTGGCTATCCAAAAATTCTACTTAGTGACCAAGGTACACATTTTGTTAACAAAATGATTGTTGAGCTGACTACAGAGTTTCAGATCTAGCATAAGAAGAGGACACCCTATCATCCTCAATCGAATGGAACAGTTGAAGCTTTCAACAAGATTCTGGAGAAGGCATTGACCAAGGTATGCAATGTGCATCGAGATGACTGGGATCAGAAAGTATCAGCTGTGCTATGGGCATACAACACAACTTGGAAGTGACTAACAGGGAACACCCCATTCAGATTGGTATATGGACTCGAATTTATTGTACCAATGGAGTATATCATGTCGAGTCTACGAATTGTTGCACTGGCGGAGATGACCGATGGAGATGTTGTCGAACAGAGGCTGTCGCAGCTCGTTCAAATGGAAGAGGAATGCTTCATCCTAGGATTTCATCAGATGGTCGAGAAGTAGAGACAGAAGGCATGGCATGATCACCACATCTGGGTTAAACCATTCAAAGATGGAGGAATTATATTGATGTATGACAACAAATTTTTCAAACACCCAGGTAAGCTAAAGACACATTGTCTAGGGCCATATATGGTCGCACACATCACTGGTGTGGGCACGGTAAAACTGCAAAAACTATATGGAACTTACGTCACAGATATGGTGAATGGAAATTGCCTGAAGCCATACTATGATGGTCATAATATCCCTAGTTAAAGTCGCACTGCCCATGAAAAAAAATCAGGAAAAAGCAAAAAGGCATAAGATGTTATGTCGCATGTCTACGACAGAACTAGCTGAAATTGCAGGAAAAAGTGCACAATGCAGAAAAAAGTGGAAAGTGCTAGAAAAAACAGAAATGACAGGTTGACTGACATTAAAGTGCAAATATTCGGTGAATATTTAGGTGGTTATGACAACTAAGTGCCATTAATTCAACGAGATACGAGGAGAATGACGACGTGCTGTTTGGTCCCATCAGCCGTCCTCGACATAACTGCCATAATTGTTCTAACAGGTACAAAACAATACTCAAGCACCTGAATTAATGAAGAAACACGTTGGCCGAGAATCCCATGTGATCGGTTAGAGCCCAACCTAAGGCAGAAATTGTTATGTCACACGTCTACGACAGAACTAGCTAAAATTGTAGGAAAAAGTGCACAACACAGAAAAAAGTGGAAAGTGCTAGAAAAAGCAGAAATGACAGGATGACCGACATTAAAGTGCAAATATTCGGTGAATATTGAGGCGGTTATGACAACTAAGTGCCATTAATTTAACGAGATATGAGGAGAATGACGGCGTGCTTTTTGGTCCCATCAGCCGTCCTCGACATAACTGCCATAATTATTCTAATAGGTACAAAACAATACTCAAGCACCCGAATTAATGAAGAAACACGTCGACCGAGAATCCCATGTGACCAATTAGATCCCAACCTCCTATCGTATGACGACCATAGGATGCGTCTGCACATATAAATTCAAGGCTTCACCATCAAGCATTCTTTTATGCACGCAGAGAGAGCTAAGAGAACAAGAGCCAAGAGTTTACAGAGCTGAAGCCTGTCACAGAGTGAGCCAACACCCATGGTAATAGAGATCTCTAGTGCAAGTTAGTTATCCGACGTGACTATCAATCTGGGTTATCCAATTGAGGAATAAATTTAATCACCTGAAGTACAACAACCAGAGCGAGAACCAGGACTCGACCTGATGGCACGAACAAGAAAGTAGCCTGTGCCTACTCTGAGCCCTGTTCGACCCCCTGGTTCGCGCCCTATGCCAAACCCTATTTAGAACCCACCAACTGCACCTACAAGACCTATCACGGAGCCGAGACAGGCTGGGGAGAGAGCGATTGGAGATTCATTTGGGCCACCACTGGTCCAGGAAATGCAAGGCCAAGGCCGTTGTGGACGATGCTGGGAAAGCACCAATGCAGGAGGACGTCCTTGAGGAAGAGATGATGGATGAGGACTCCCCACCTCACAGATACTTGAGCGCTAAGGAGGAATATGAAAGCTTCCCACACTATGTCCAACCGAGGAGAGCCAAGGTGGAGCCAGTGATGCTCCCCACGAAAGCTAATACAGTTTTAGTAGAACCACAGATCCCTGAGTGTGTACCCCTACGAAAGGACATAATACCAAAGCTTTCCAAGTTGGCATTTGAGGATTATGATACTCGCTTGTAGTTGGGGTTGGAAAGGAAGAACTGCATGGTCACGGTTAAAGTTGGACCGAGAGATCCCGAGGTTCTAAAGCCAATGAAGTGGGCTGCTGGCGCCGAGCAAGCAGGATTGATGAACTTGATATTCATGCCCCACTGTGGCCATAGCACGCATGCCAACACATATGTGAAACAACTCCTAGTTTGTTTCCACAGAGGGTGCCTATGGCTCGATCGACCATACCCGGTCGACGTCAAGCTGATTTCATCGATCACAGGACTGCCAAAGAAAGGCCACGATCCCACGCTGTATTTGCACCAAGGCAGGGATAGCACTAAGATGAAGTAGAAGTATAGTCTGTAGCGCGAGGGAAGGGGATTCTCCATTCCCCAGATCGAAGAAGCTGGCTTGTGGTTCACCACAAGGATCCTGTCATGCAAGTTGTTTCACAAGATGAGGCCAAATGAATGCACCACTGGAGCGGTAGATTAGGCAGAACTATGCTCACAAGGAGTCACTTTCAACTGGTGGCAGTTCTTGCTAAACGAACTGATCGACGACGCGGAGCAGGCATAGGAGGACCCAAAATACAAGTTTCACTACTACTGGCTGCTCATCCTAATATCGTTCACCTTGTGGGCCAACCCACCAGATTACGAGCCAATGGATGTCCCACTGCTTTGCCTAGGCACAAAGTACCAGAACCTATGGGAGGACAAGAAAACAAGATCCGCCAGATGGATAGTAACATCGATTTCTTTCTGCATGCCGAGGCGCTACGCGATGTTATCAGGCGATCCCACAGATTCTGAATAGGGACAGTCCACAGGTATGTTTCTTTCATAAATTTTCAGGCAAAAGTGCATAATATGATTTTGTAGTCGAAGAAGGACCCAATCAAGCAAGTGCACCGGGTAGGGTTCATGATTGATGGCGATGAAGTAGACGCCATTGTCACAGAGTGACCTGAAGAATGGTGCGGCCCACTGGCAGAGTCGCTTCCTGAAGAATAAAACCAAGAAGACCCACCAGCTAACCAAGGTGGAAATGCTGGTGCGGGCGGTGATGCTGGAAATGGCCAAGGAAACAATAGAGGCGACGGACAAGACAATCAGTCGCAAGAAGAAAAAGATGATAACAACGGTGATGATGACTCCCATCGAAGCGATCAACAACAGACACCTATTGATGAGGATACTTGCGACCTTTGGAAGGAACATCAACAACAACGCGGGCCACTGTACAAGAAGAGAAAAGTTGATAGAGTGGCTAACACAAACACATTGACTAAGGATGATGTTCAAGAGCTAACAAATGTTGTAGCTGAGGTCGCAAGAAAAGCCTCAAAGTTCTGAACACATAGCAAGAAAATGTGGCTGGTCAAGTTACAGGGCACCTCAATAAGCTCATTGAGGCCATTAATCATGTCAAAGCCACTGTCGAGGCCGAACATTATGGTGTGGCTCCCAACGTCCTGCTCGTTACGCCATGTTGGGCCCATAAATGACCCCTTTTTTACCACACTCACTAGACTCTTTTTGCCTTATCTTATCCCATTTTTATGCACCAAACATATGTTTTTCCTTCATTGGAGCCCTGATTCCTCATATGTATGATTACTTATTGTTTTATACTATTAATACTTATGATTCTAATAAATAGGGCTTTACCTCTTGAATTATGCTAATAAGTTGAGATTTTATGAAGATTGTTCAAGACGTGAGGGATACATGTGCATCAGGTCAAGTGGTTTCTAGAAGAGACGAACTGTAACATCCCCGACCCTCCGACCGGCGAAGAGGACGCTACTATACGTCAAATCATCTGGGCGTCTAGCCCCATGAACATGAACATGCATACATATAGTGCTGAAGCATGATACTTTAAATCATAAAACATATTACGAAGCATAATCATTCATTATACACAACGGAAGCAAAACATATCAATCAACACTTCATGCATATACAGGTCAGCATTTAACATGTTTATCATCATTCATCAAAGGTAAATATGATTGCAGACACAAGTTAGGAAAGAATACTTATCTTATAAAGAGCTTGTTTCGCAACCAGCTACCTCGCTGCAACGTTCCACCCAACCATAGGCCCGCGTGATCCTTAATCTCTCAGCAACACTGCCACCCCCGAGCCGGGCATGATTCCCCAAGGAATAAGGAACTAACAGGCTTACACGTAGCCAAGGATAACAACACCACTAGGGTACACAATTCATCCAAGCCAACACAGTTGGGTTTATCAGGCGAAGAACAGATCAGCCAAGCCAACAAAGTTGGGTTTATCAGGTGAACAACAGATCAGCCAAGCCAACCAAGTTGGGTTTATCAGGCCATCCAGGATCTGGGAAAGGCTAATTCTAAGCTGGTGAGCTCATTGGAGAGCTACAGACACCGACACCAGAACCAGCCTGGCTTCTAGGACACCCACACACACCCAACACAAGGAAATCAACCCTTTCTCTGCAACGCAGTCCCTCAGACCTTGATCTCCCTTCCAGTGCTATTCAGGGGTTGTGGAGAAGAAAGCTAGCTTAGTAGCTCTGTCTGTGTGGTTCTCAATCCACCAGGTTTATCAAGCACCTCAGGCCCTCATTCACCACTCCAATGCAATCCGAGGACAAAACCACTGCATGCAAGTAGTCAAACAGCTATTCAAGCTTTTACAGGGGAGAAACACAGCCGAACAAAACACAGGTACTCACAGCAATCCTCAACCGATACCACCATAAAAAGGGAAAATGAAACCAAGCAAATCGTGGGCAAACAGTATCCCAATACAACTATGAACCCACATCACACAAATCCCACTGCAATCGCTGGGAAAGCTCACACAGACCGGGAATGGAAAATACCATACTTCCAATCTCTACATGAGATACAAAATGCAACCCATAGAACTATGGACGCAATTACAGCCACAATTTCAACGATGGAAATAACAGGACAATACACTGTTTGATAAACATGGAAAAAGACACAAAACTCTATGTGAATCCCAGTAAAGAATAAATCTGCAGCCATCAAATCTGTGAGGCAGAGGAAGAGTTAGCAGGATTGCAAGCCAATAATCGGTGAGGCAGAAAAGGAACCGAACCCCCTACAATGGAATGTGGAACCTTTTAACTCAGCTCGCCTAAGAGGAGACGAACAAACTTGCGATCTGGTGATTGGACAGACCAACAGATGCGTCGTGGGGAGAGTGTGAGCGGGCGTGGGCATGGTGGTGGTTTTCTTGCTAGCCAATCGCCACTCCAACTAATAATGGAATAATTAAGGGTGGTGGTGACACATGGCTTTCCCCCACGACTCAATGCTCAACATTCCCCTTTCCTTATCCTTCAGAATCATGCCCCTTCTCATTTTAGTTGCCGCGAACATAGCTGGTTGGGTTATTTAATTAAAATGTGTGTTTACATGATGCCACAATTAAATATATGCCATATGTCCCGATATCCATCGGTGACCATTCCCAAAACAGAAACACAACATAACCAAATCGATGGTGGGGCCTTGGCCTTTAGCTCCGCACCAAGATTATTTATAATATATGTATCATGTATTTTTAATGTAAGCAAGGTTAAAACTAGGGTATTACATTCCCCTCCCCATTCTCCCCCCCTTCAATAGCACTGTCCTCAGTGCTTTACAAAATTAAACAAAATGCTACACTGGTACCACCTCAGTGTTCTGTAGATTTGAACAAAAATGGATGTGCCAATCGCATGGCATCCTCTAGCTCCCACATAGCTTCTTCAGGTCCGTAATGCTCCCATTGCACCTTTACCTGCCCTATGGCTCGGTTCCGGAGCATTGTGACCTTCTTGTCGAGGATGCACATTGGCTCAATTTGGAACTCGCCCTCGGGTTCCACCTGAATCACATCTCAATTTATCACATGGTTAGGATCATGTACATATTTCTTAAGCAAAGAAACATGAAAAACATTATGAGCTCTAGTACTAGCAAGCAATGCAAGTCTATATGAAACAGGCCCTATTCTTTCAAGCACTTCAAACAACCCACAATATCTAGGTGACAGCTTGGCATAACTTTCAAGCTTCAAGGAACTTTTATTTGCCTTCACTCTGAGGTAAACATGATCCCCAACACTAAACTCTCTGTTCATCCTATGCTTATCTGCATAGATTTTTTGTTTGTCCTATGTTGATTTCAGATTCTGCCTGAATTTTACAACCTCTTGCTCTATTTCCTTGAGCAATTCTGGTCCAAGCACAACTTTGTTCACCAGGTTGTCCCAAGTCACTAGTGTCCTACACCTTCTGCCATACAAAGCTTCATACAGACTCATTCCCAAGGATTCCTGCTGTCCATTATTGTAAGTAGACTTTACCAAGTGTAAGTAATCTTCCCACTTGGTTGGTTTGTCCATCACATACATGCGAAGCATATCTTCAAGCACCTAGTTAACTCTTTCTATCTGCCCATCTGTCTGAGGATGGTAGGCAGTGCTGAAGTTTATCTTTGTACCCAAATCTGCAAACAATCCTTTCCAAAAATTGGAAGTCAACTTGACATCTCTGTCAGAGACTATTGCCTTCGGCAGTCTATGCAATTTGAAAATATCCTTCATGAAGATCTTGGCAATGTCATCAGTCTTATGCGTAGACTTCACTGGTATAAAATGTGCTGCCTTTGTCAACTTATCCAATACAACCATGATGGAATCATGTTGTCTCCAAGTCATCGACAATCCTGTTATAAAATCCATGGAAATAACTTCCCATTTCCATTCTGGAACTGGTAAAGGCTGCAACAAACATGCTGGATGTTGATGCTCAAACTTTACTTATTGACATTTCATGCACCTTGAAATGTATTCAACCATGTCCTTTTTCATACCTGGCCAAAAGTACTGCCTTCTAGATGTAGCAATTGTCTTTTGATATCTTGGGTGACCAGAATACGGAGCTTGATGGATTTCATCCATAACAACTCTCCTCAAATATGCTACATTTGGAATATAAACTCTGCCCTTAAAAGTGAGAAGTCCATCTTCTTCCGATTTATATTCCTCATATTTCCTCTCAAGACTTTGCTGCTGCAATTTGTCTTTTACTTGCTCATACAATTCATCTCCAGCAACATGATTAACAATCAGCTGCCTCATTTCTGATTGGCAAATACTAAGAGATGCCACAGGCATTTCCTATACCTTCATGCTGAGTGCATCGACTACCTTATTTTCTTTTCCTTTTATGTGCTTGATTTCAAAATCAAACTCACATAAAAATTCCAGCCGTCTCACTTGCCCAGCATTCAGAATAGGCTGATCAAACAAATACTTAAGTCCACAGTGATCTGTTCTGAGCTCAAATATTCTACCCATCAAGTAATGTCTCCACATATTGAGAGCATGTACTATGGCTGCAAGCTCTAAATCATGAGTGGCATAGTTCTTCTCATGCTCCTTCAGCTTTCTTGATTCATAGCATATCACGTGGTTGTCTTGCATACGGACTCCTCCAAGCCCTTGTCCACATGCATGGGTACATACCACAAAATATTTCTCTGGGTCTGCAACCTTCAATACTGGTGCACTGGTGAGAAGATTCTTCAACCATTGGAAGCTTTCTTCACACTTTGAATTCCATTCGAACTTCATCCCCTTCTTTTGCAAAGAATTGATGGCATGTGCAACCTTGGAAAATCCTTTGATGAATCTCCTGTAGTATCCTGCAAGTCCCATAAAATATTTTACATCTGTCACCTTTCTTGGAGTAGGCCAATTCATAATGGCTTCAATCTTTCCAGGGTCTACTGATATACCCTCTTTTGAGATAATGTGACCCAAATACTGAATTCTATCCCTGTAGAAGTCACACTTACTCAACTTTGCATACAGCTGATGTTCCCTGAGCACTTGTAATGTCAGTCTCAAATGCTCTGCATGCTCTTCCTCATTCTTAGAATAAACAAGAATGTCATCAAGGAAAACAAGAACAAACTTGTCCAAATACTTACTAAAGACACTATTCATAAGGCACATAAATGTAGCCGGTGCATTTGTGAGACCAAATGGTACCACTACAAGCTCATAATGCCCATACATTGTCCTGAAGGTTGTCCTATGAATGTCTTCGTCCTTGATTCTCACTTGATGGTAACCAGACCTCAAGTCAATCTTGGAAAATACCTTTGCTCCTCTCATTTGATCAAAGAGGTAATCAATCCTAGGCAAAGAATATTTATTCTTCACAGTAACCTTGTTCAACTGTCTGTAATCAATACATAACTTGAGTGTACCATCTTTCTTCTTCACAAACAGAACCGGTGCTCCCCAAGGAGACACACTCGGTTGGATATACTTCTTTTCCAACAACTCTTGCAGTTGCATCTTCAACTCTAGCATCTCCGGTGTACTCATCCTGTGGGGTGTCTTGGACACTAGTGCTGCTACTGGCACAAGTTCAATGGTGAATTCAATGTCCCTCTTTGGAGGAAGTCCTAGAATCTCATCAGAGAATACATCTTTGAATTCCTGTAACACCTGAGAGTCCTCCAACCTAGGAGTTTCATCTCCTGTTGGTTCTAGAATATGAGCTGCATACAGCTGGCAGCCTTTCCTACAAAACTTATTCAACTGCATTGCTGAAACCTGCCTTACTAAAATTACCTTTGGAATACCCTTCACAACTACTGGGTTTCCTTCTTCATATGTGCATTCAAAAGTCTTGTTATAGTAGTCAAGCTTCACTCTGTGAACTTCTAACCAATCCATTCCAATGAGAACATCATAGGAACCAAGCAGTAGAACATTCAGATCCACACAAGTGATCAATCCACTCATGACCAATGGGCATTTCTCTACCATGTCCCTGAATTTTTTCTTAGTCCTAGTGGCTAGCTGAACTAACCAAGATTTTCTATGCTTTACCTTCTTAAAAGCACAACTCTCCACTACCCTAGGAGTGATATAACTATGAGTAGAACTAGGGTCAATCAAAATAGAAACAGATTGTTCAACAATCTTACCTTCAACTTCAACCACAGTTGACTGATGATCTGCCTGGCGGTCCTCCAGTGCTGCATAAATTTTAGGGTCTGCCCTTGCTAATTGACCCACTGTTTCTGCTCCCTGAATGTTATAAGCTGGCCTTGCACTTTCATTCTCGAGGGGACAATATCTACGCAAGTGATGTCCTTCACATTTCCAACATTTGAGTGGAACTTTATTCTGTTGTGGCTCTTTAGGCTTTCCACCTGTCACTCCAACGGGATTATTCGCATCTTGGGATGGTTGCTTCTGTTGATTCCTGAATCTAGAAGGTTTGAAACCTTTCTTTCTTTGGTCAAACTTTTCATTCTTCTTGTCCTTCCATGCCTTATGGTAATCAAGTTTACCTTTGCTTTGCTCATAGCAATATTTAGCCTTTCTTATTGCTTCTTTGAGAGTTCTCGACTCATAGAACTCAATTCTATCTTTGTAGGCTTGAGGCAATCCACTTAGAAACCGCTAGATTTTTACTTTTTCATCTTTGATGTACCATACATACCTCAACAATTCCAAGAATTTATTTGCATATTCATCCATGGTTTGCTGTCCCAATCTTAGCTCATGGAACTCCTTGATCTTGTCATCATAATACCTGTCAAAAAGATATTTCTTCCTGAAATACTTCTTGAACTGTTTTTGCTTCAGTTTCCTTTCACTGATATTCTTTACCTGCTTGAAGTTTTCCCACCAAATGGATGCCCTTCCATTTAGATTGAATATGGAAACTCGTGCCTTCATGTTTCCTAAATAATCCTGCACCTGAAAGTACTTCTTGATCCCAAGAAGCCAAGCTTCAACTTCTTGTCCCATCTTTATCTCACCATCAAATGTAGGAGGTTTAGCTTTCCTAAATTCATCTCGAGAGTGATCCCTATGGTGCCTTCTTCTTTTCCTTTTATGAGAAGATGAACTTGTATCCCCACTGGATTCTTCAAAGTTATATGGTCCACTGGAAATCCTTCTCCTTCTCCTAGTGCTGCTCTTACTCCCTTCTGGTCTTGATGTACCTCGTCCAGAATCTATCTTTTTTTGTAAATCTGTCAAACTCTGCAATATGGAAGCATTCAACTGATGCTGCTCTTCCTGGACTTTAACCAAGCTTCTCATGGTGGCTGTAACCTCAGACGGTGTCCCTTAGAATCTCCTTCCATTAGACTCTATGTCCTCATTTCCATTACAGACATTTTCTCCCGTCGCATCTTCTACTCGCTCGTAAGAATCCTGAGCATCATACCCATCATGGGTTCTCATGACTGAACCACCTCTTACTTTACCACACTGTTCTTTCTGGAGCACTGGTCTTGGAAATTGTCTATAGTTCTACAAATGTGTTAGTAGCAAACTGTTAGATGCATACATTAATATAAATCTAAAGTACTTACCTTTTTCTTCTGGAAATTTCAGAAAACAACAATTATGCTAAAACACAAAATGTACCCTATTTCTTTTTAGCCCTGTAACCGCTGATAATCTGCTGAAATTTGTCGAAATCGGCTGAAAACTGTTCGAAAAATTGCTGAGAAATCCCTTCAAAAAACCTGAATTTCCTTGGGCCCTAATCGGACCTCATCCCAGCTATTCTTCTAATTCCACGGTGGGAAAAACAACTACGCCTCCGATCTGCATCGTCGAAGAATTTGTCTGTTCATTGGCGGTTTGTTGTTTTATTCCTTTCCGATGTTTTGGCAGGTAAAATGACTAAACTCCCACTCTGTATCGGTAAGAAAACCATCTGTCGATCGGGTGCACAGTCCCTTGAGCATCCGCAACGGCAGAAAGTGTTCTTACTTCGGTCTCTGCGGTCATCTATTGGCGAGTTGTTGGTCTACTTCCTTCTGCGTATCGGGCCTGCAGTGGTCTATCATTCCGCAACGACAGCCAACAATCCCGTTATAATTTCTGCGGATCAAAGTTTGTCAATGGTCAGAACGACATCCTACTGTGGCATCAGACACTTAATCCTTTAGGAATCTGCAATAGTGGTTTCCATAAGCCCTAACTCTTCCACAGTGTCGGCACTCCCAAGCACTTCACTCCACCGTAGTAGGTTATCGGATCCCGGAACCATTATACACTAACCACCTCGGCATTGGCGAGTGGAGAGACTAATACATCGGTGGGATAACTGTCTCAGCTTCCGCAACGGCGGGTGCTCAATTAACTAACTTCTGTCGACGTGCATCGATGGTCTCATTAACTAACTTTCGCTGATGATTTCAACACTTAAACAAAATTTTGAAACTTTCTTCTTCTATCGGCGGTCGGGTGTCCTACTCATCGGACGGTTAGTCCCTTCTGCTTCCGCAACGACGGCTGTTCAACAGACTTTACTCGGGGACCATAGCATCTGATCATCGGCGATGTGATCAACTAACCATTGCTGATGACCGATGATTCCATGCCTTAGAATTTTTTTTGAAATTTTTCTCTTTTCAGTCTTCCTTCTCTCCGCGCCATCGGCTCAACGATCGCTTATTTTTCACTAATCCATTTGCTATCTGTCAGTGAAAACTCTCTCTATCTTCTGCTGACTCTGTCGGCTCCATCTCCCCTATCGTTCGCTGCCACAATCCACTAACACCTCAGCATCGATAAGTGGAAGACTAAAGCATCAGCGGGTTAGTTCAATCAACATCCGTAACGATGGCTCATAATCTTTGATCCTTTTTTGATCGGCGATCCAATCCGCTAATGCTTTCCGATCGGCGAACTGAGACATGATTTCGACCGGCATCGGTAGTCAGAGCTTCTCCCTATTGGAATAATAGGGCTCTAGGCTTCCACAATGGCGGATGTACAAACCACTATCTTCCTCTGATGACTGATTTTTTCGTCACTTAGAAATTTTTTTGGACTTTCTGTGCCATCGGCGGTCGAATCAACTATTCGTTGGGACCATAGTGGCCTAGCCATCCGCAATGAGGGTGCTCAATCAAATAAGCCTTGGTGATTCGTTCGTCTAAGTGTATCGATGTGTTGATGACCAAACACTTAAAAAAAATTCAAGATTTTTCCTCCGCAGTCTTCCGCCGCATCGACCGTCGGATCAACTATCCGTCGAGTGGCCTTCCCACTAAGTGCTTCGCTACATCGAAAGAACTTGTCACTAAGATTTTTGATGGGCCAATGATCTTGGTACTTAGAAAAATTTCTGAAGTTGAGGTTTTTCTGTCACAATTTTCGGATTGCTGCTGGGCAGAAAGCAACCTGCTTCTGCTATCTGATCTATCATGGCCCATTCAGGCCCATGCTACAACTAGAGATCTGATACCACACTGTAACGTCCCCAACCCTCCGACCGACGAATAGGATGCTACTATACATCAAATCATCCAGGCGTCTAGCCCCATGAACATGAACATGCATACATATAGTGCTGAAGCATGATACTTTAAATCATAAAACATATTACGAAGCATAATCATTCATTATACACAACGGAAGAAAAACATATCAATCAACACTTCATGCATATACAGGTCAGCATTTAACATTTATATCATCATTCATCAAAGGTAAATATGATTGCAGACACAAGTTAGGCAAGAATACTTATCTTATAAAGAGCTTGTTCCGCAACCAGCTACGTCGCTGCAATGTTCCACCCAACCATAGGCCTGCGTGCTCCTTAATCTCTTAGCAACGCTGCCACCCTCAAGCCGGGCATGATTCCCTAAGGAATAAGGAACTAGCAGGCTTACATGTAGCCAAGGATAACAACACCACTAGGGTACACAGTTCAGCCAAGCCAACACAATTGGGTTTATCAGGCGAACAACATATCAGCCAAGCCAACAACGTTGGGTTTATTAGGCCATCCAGGAGCTGGGAAAGGCTAATGCTAAGTTGGTGAGCTCATTAGAGAGCTACAGACACGGACACCAGAACCAGCCTGGCTTCCAGGACACCCACACACACCCAACACAAGGAAATTATCCCTTTCTCTGCAACGTAGTCCCTCAGACCCTGATCTCCCTTCCAGTGCTATTCAGGGGTTATGGAGAATAAATCCAGCTCAGTAGCTCTATTTGTGTGATTCTCAATCCACCAGGTTTATCAAGCACCTCAGGCCCTCATTCACCACTCCAATGTAGTCCGAGGACAAAACCACTGCATGCAAGCAGTCAAACAGCTATTCAAGCTTTTATAGGGGAGAAGCACAGTCGAATAGAACGTAGGTACTCACAACAATCCTCAACCAATACCACCATAAAAAGGGAAAATACAACCAAGCAAATCATGGGCAAATAATAGCCCAATACAACTATGAACCCATAGCACACAAATCCCACTGCAATCACTGGAAAAGCTCATACAGACCGGGAATGGAAAATACCAGACTTCCAATCTTTGCATGAGATACAAAATGGAACCCACAGAACTATGGACGCAATTACAGCCACAATTTCAACGATGGAAATAACAGGACAATACACAGTCTGATAAACATGGAAAAAGACACAAAACTCTGTGTGAATCCTAGTAAAGAATCAATCCATAGCCATCAAATTCGTGAGGCAGAGGAAGAGTTAGCAGGCTCACAAGCCAACAATCGGTGAGGCAAAAAAGGAACCGAACCCCCTACAATGGAATGTGGAACCTTTTAACTCAGCTCGCCTGAGAGGAGATGAACAGACTTGCGATCTGGTGAGTGGACAAACCAACAGATGCATCATGGGGAGAGTGTGAGTGGGCGTGGGCGTGGTGGTGGTTTTCCTACCAGCCAATCATCGCTCCAATTAAAAATGGAATAATTAAGGGTTGTGGTGACACATGGCTTTCCCCCATGACTCAATGCCCAACATTCCCCTTTCCTTATCCTTCAGAATCATGCCCCTTCTCATTTTAGTTTCCGCGAACATAGCTGGTTGGGTTATTTAATTAAAATGCGTGTTTACATGATGCCACAATTAAATATATGCCATATGTCCCGATATCCATCAGTGACCGTTCCCAAAACAGAAACACAACATAACCAAATCGATGGTGGGGCCTTGGCCTTTAACTCCACACCAAGATTATTTACAATATACGTATCATGTATTTTTAATGTAAGCGGGGTTAAAACCAGGGTATTACACAAGCGTCTATTGCCAGCTGTGCCCACGGACTCCATCTTTACAGGTGGAACATAGTCAAAGATCCTCATTCTACGCAAGCTGTAACGTGCAAGGCTACAATAGACTCAACCTCAGCAGGGCGCCATTATTCAAGGGTAGTTGCAACCAACGGAGTAATTCTTATTTGGGTTCTATTATTTCATTATCGGCTCATGCAACAGATTTCCTATATTCCTTGCTTTTGTTTCACCCACAGCTATAACAATGCATTGTAATAGGGTATCCTGAATATTGTAGATCTTCATGGCTGCCCAATATTAGTGGGTAGAAGTTATGAATATTGATGTATAAATATTAGGAATTATTCAGAGCCAAGGGTTGGAAAATAATTGATAGTATTGTATAAGCTGTGATAGAGACTGTACTTCCATTCCATCATCTAATATAAGGATCATGATTCTTTCGATTTCTGTGTTTTAACTTGTGTTAGTCTTCAGCGCCTCTGTTTAAATGCTAGGCCCGCATTCCCATAGCTATTGCCGAGTTAACTAGGTATTTATCTTTTCTGTCATGTGGTGTGGATGTTGCAGTAGATGTATTCTTTTATGACATCTGCAACAATAATGATTCATTATGTGTTCCCTCAATTGACCAGTAATTGCATTTTCTATAAGCTGCAGCAGAGTGGTGTGACAATTGACTGTGTAGGTTAATTTTCCTTATGCACTTGTGTGATAGCTGTAACAGCCAAGCTCATCCCTAGTTTCTTTCAATTACTGTCTTCCTTGAGTTTTGCTAATTCAGTCCATTTATAGTTACAATTGTTGAGTTTAATTTTTGCATTTCTGATTCCTAGATTAAGTTGGATTGAGATAGTTATAATGGATCTTCATATGGCTTGCTAAATTAGGATTTAACTTTCTACAAAAGTAAGTCTAGATGTTTATTTCATGAATCTTTTATTCCAAGATCAAAGTTGTAAAAAAGTAATCATTCTTAGGAAGGTAAATTAGAATAAGTTAATCATGGGAAGAGTTCGGCTGAACAGATAGGTAGGATAGTTTATTCAATAGCATCAACTACTTAGTGTTTAAGCACAGATAGTGTAAATTATCTTTGCAATAAAAAGACTTTCCCGTGTTGACAATTTATATTGAACATTTTGTATCTTGGCTCTAATTAACTTGCATATAGAGTGCCCAACATTTTGGCGCCGTTGCCGGGGAAGATAATTATTAGACACCATAGTAGTTGCATCCATTCATTTTTCTTTAGTTGTTTTTCAGTTTGCATGTTTTGGGTTGCATGAATATGAGAAGGGTAAAATGTGACATTCCTACAACCCCCAGAACTCCCTAGAATACTAACATTGCAGGTGGTCGAGGTTGTGGAAGAAATCCAGCCTTGGGAAGAAGAACATTAATTGACGATTTGGTTGCCAGAACCAATTCCTCTACCAGAGCTCGCCATCATGGGTCCTCCATCAGAAGAAGCCCAATTATTCCTAGGGTGGAAGCATCAGTTTCCACAATGGAGAAAACAGGAGAAGCTGTGACACCCTCAGGTGTCCCTGCGGAGGAAGACAAAGTTAGTACTAGGGGATCAGCTGACCGAGACTTGATTTACCACATTAACGGGAAGGTTGTGACAAAATAGGAGTAGAAACAGTTCCATCAGAAGTGGGACGAACAGTGGAAGCACAGAGATGAGAGAGAAGAAGAAAATATGAATAACAAACACGATCCAGAAGATCATGAAGAGGTGATGGGGGGAAATCATCATAATGAGGGTGATCCCTTGCCTAAGGGGACTGTTGCCACACTACAGTTCCCCATTCAACAACCAGAGGGAATAGCCCCCATGAAAAATATATCACCATCAGTTTCACCTCGTTTTCATGGAAAAGCCACAGAGGATCCGGATGAATTCCTTTTCGAAGTTGACATCCTCTGTCACAGCTATGATTACACTTTTAGTGAGCAGAAGTTGAAAATTTTCCCTACTACTTTGAAGGATAATGCACTATGTTGGTTCATGATCCTGGGTGGTGGAACTATCACCAACTGGGACCGAATGAAATAGGTGTTCCTAGAAAAATATCAGGAGTACTGTAACACCAAAGATAAAAGAGAAGAACTATTCAAGATGGTACAAAGGGATGAAGAAATCTTGGAAGATTTTGTCAAGAGGCTTTTGTACAATGAGCAAAGAGCTGGACAGACTAATATGGGGTTAGATGTGCTCAAGATAATCCTACTTCGTGGGATTATGGAAGAATGGCTAGACATGTTGAACCTGTTAGGGAAATGGGATATCTCAAAGGAATCCTTTGAAAATATTGTTGAATTGCACAAGAGGCATTACAGAGGATCTTCCAGGAACAACAAACGGGATAAATTAGAACGAGATGTCTTTGATAGAACACATAAGCCATCTAATGGAGGAGTTACCCGGGCAGAAATAGGCAACCTTCTCAAGAATTTCAAGACATAAATGAAGAGCTCCATCTCCTCAGAAATAGATGTCCCGAGGGCAAAGCAGAAACAAGCAGTAGAGGATGTAACACTCAGTGTATTCTACCCTAAATGTAGGAAGAAAAATCCCCTAAAGGAGTGCCCACTTGATAAAGTAGAAGTGTGTTAGCTATGTGAGCTGAACCATGATACAAAGGAATGCCCCTCACTACCTCAAGTGAAGGAAGTTCTGTAGGCATCAACTCCAGATGTGGAACCAACCTACTTCATTGCCCAGAAAAAGGCTTGGCAACCTCAAAATCAAGGTATGACTCCAGACTCGTTTCCATTTTCAAATAACATGAATAATTGGAATAATATGCATCACATGAATACACAATTCCCTTCATCTTATTCTAGCAATCAATGGTATCCTTCTCAACCTCTAATGCAAAATTTTAATTCCTGGAACTCTTGGACACAACCACCAAACCAACAGACTTCTTGGTCTCCTGGATGGAGGAAATTCCATCCAGGAAACCAGTTTCCCCATAATCAACCTCCTCAATAGTTCCCACATCAATAGTTTCCTCATCAACCATACCCTCAGCCATATCAGCAGTATCAACAGTTGCAGCTACAACTCCAGAACAATGTTGCACCCAATACGCCTATACAACTGCAGCTGCCTTCTCAACCTAACCCCAACCTAAACAATAAAGCAATCCACCACTTTGAGACTACCAACATGCTCGCTTACTCCATTACTCCAGTCCCCTGTAATGACATCCACTTACGATCAGGGAGGGTAGTGGAGCCTTTGGTCATTGAGAATGTTCCATCCTCTATGTCTGAGGAAAGGATGAACCAACAGTATTTATCCAACATAGAAATCCCCATTATTGAGGATGCTGAAAGTCCTACTGAGACATCGGCTGAAACATAGGAAGAAACACCTGTTGACACACAACCTACACAACTGATTAGGGAACCACCATATCTTGAAAGACTAATGCTATAGAAGGCAGTGGAGAAACCCTAATTTAACCTCTTAAGAGAGTTGAAAAACCTCTATGTCAAAATTCCACTACTGCAGGCCCTTCACGATGTGCTTATCTATGCTAGAACTGTTCGGGATCTATGTACAATAAATCCAAGAAGAAAACCGAGGGATCCTCCCACTGTCCATGTTATAGGGAAATTATCTGAACTGATAAAGGGAAAAACCCTCCTGGCCAAATACGACGATCCTGGGAACCCTACTATCACTCTGTAGATTGGGAATACACAGATACCAAATGTATTGGTAGATTTAGGCATAACTATTAACGTCATGACCATAGAAACTATAAGAAAACTTGGGCTCACCAATCTCAGGCCAACCCCTATTGTTATAGAACTTGCAGATAGGTCCACCATCAAACCCGAGGGAATCTTGGATGACCTCGTCATCTCAGTTGATTCATGGGAATATTCAGTTGACTTCTTGGTTCTACAACCCATGTCACAACTAGGAGGATAACCACTGATCCTAGGGAGGCCCTGGCTAGCTATGGCTGATGCTTGCATTAGCTGTCAGTCTGGGTCTATGACCATATTAGATGGGACCGAAACAAAGAACCTTACCCTCTATCCTCTAGCTTGACCGAGTCTAGAAGCAAAAACTCCATTATGGATGGAGCTAGAGGAAGAGGAAGGCGTTTAGCCACTGTTAACGCTAGGGAAGGCCTTGACTTTTAAGGATGAAACAAAGGACGATGCCATCAATAATTTCATCAGCGAACCCACTTCTGTCAACAAACAAATTGATTAGATCCTGAATAGTACTCTAGGTGAAGAAGAACAAGAAAATATCACAAAGGAGACATTAGTCAGTGACACTCACATAGTTCCAGTGTTGAAAAGTTCGAAAAGTGTTCTAGTTGAGATAGAGCCGAGAAAAACCTTGAATATCAATCCCAATCTTACTCTAGATGAACATGAACGCCTAATCACTCTCTTAAAAAAACATAAGGGGGCATTCACCTGGGAGTACACAGACATGAAGGGTATCCCTTCTAATTTGTGAACCCACCACATTTACATCAAAAGTGACTCTTGGCCTATGTACCAGCCATAATGAAGGATGAACCCCAATCTTAGGGAAATAGTGAAGGAAGAGATTCAAAAACTCTTGGAAGCAGGGTTTATATACCCAATCTTAGCCAACAAGTGGGTTTCTCCACTCGTGATAGTACCCAAGAAGAATGGAAAATGGAGAGTCTATGTGGATTACAGAGAGCTGAATAAGGAAACACAGAAAGATCACTTTCCTCTGCCTTTCATCGACCAGGTACTTGACACCCTGTCTGGGAAGAAGTTCTTCTCCTTTCTGGATGGGTTTAGGGGGTACAATCAAATCCAAATTTCTCCCAAAGACAAAGATAAAACCACCTTCACCTATCCCTGGGGTGCCTTTGCATACAGGGTGCTCCCCTTCGGCTTATGCAATGCACCAGCCACATTTCAGAGAGCTGTGATTGGCATCTTTCCGTAAATGGTTAATGATAGTATGGAGATTTTCATAGATGATTTTGCCCCTTATAGGAGTGACTTTGAAGAGGCACTAAAACACTTGGAAAAGGTTTTAACACGCTGTGAGCAAACCCAACTATCTTTGAGCACCGAAAAGTGCCATATGATGATGAGTGAAGGTGTAGTACTGGGGCACTTTATCTCTACTGATGGTATCCATGTAGATCCATCCAAAATTAGGGTGATTGAAAACATATCCACTCCTAGAACACAGAAATAGGTACGTAGCTTTTTAGGGCATGCTGGGTATTATAGAAGATTTATAGAATTTTTTTCCAAACTAGCTGTTACACCGAAATCTTGCACTCTTGATCCATGTGTTAACCCTTTTCCTAATCCCCATGTTTCTCTCTGCTAAAGTTGAATGATATTGAGGTTTTTCCTGCCTTTTTTCCCTCTCTAGGAAGGTTGGCACTCTTGTCCTTCATGCTAGGTGTGCCTACATCGACGCTCTGTCTCCCATTGCTAAGAGCGTCGATGACACTTTTTCCCTTTTTGGAAAGTGCGTCGGTCATGTTTAGAGGGAAAAAAATGAAGATTTGAGACCCTTCTCGAAGGTAGATGAGGTGGTGGTTTATCCATATCATTTAGGTGAGGTGGCATTCGATTCCTAACCGATAGGGAAGATCCCTTAGATCCCTCCTCCTAATCCTCAACCTATTCTATCCCTTTAGCCTTATAAATTTAACCTTCTCTCGGCCATTTGGAAGAGAGGAAGGTCTATGGTACTTTTATGCCGGTGGAATTTTTAGGTGGCTTAATATCTTGCTTTGGAGGCTTTGGCTTGGATTATTGGATGGAATATTGCAGCGTTAAGGATAGGTTGTGATGTCCCTTCTCATTGTAATTCTATGTATCTCTTTTATTACATTAATACAAATCTCTTTCCATAAAAATGAAAGAGGTCTGACACAAGCATAGTTACTTTCTGTTTCAAGCTTGTGTAAAAATGAAACAGGTCACCTTTGAGCAGTGTTTATTCTTGGTTTCAAACATAGTTACTTTCTTGCGTAAAAATGAAACAAGTCCCCACAAGCATAGCTACTTTCTATTTCAAGCTAGTGTAAAAATGAAACAAGCCACCTTTGAGCAGTGTTTATTATTGGTTTCAAGTTCGTTAAAAAATAAAACTGACCTTGAGCACAGTTCCTTTTTCGTGTCAAGCTCATTAAAAAATGAAACAGATTCTTCCATTGTGTCAAGACACAATGAAGCTTGGGGGGAATGTACCCTATCTCTTTATTAGTGTTAAGTTACTTGACAGTTATACTGGGGGCAAGTATCAACCATTGGACATCATGTTGGGAAATCACCCATCAATGGAAGCCATTTTGAGCATACTTTATTTCAATTTTGAGCTCGTTAAACCATGAAACGACTCTTTTGAGCATAGTTAATTTTTTATTTCAAGCTCGTTAAAAAATGAAGTAGGTTTCCTTAAGCATAGTTTACCTTTTGGTTTCAATCTTGCATAAAAATGAAACCATGTTTTGAGCATAGTTCTTATTTCGTTCCAAGCTCGTTAAAAATGAAGTACATATCCTAAGCATTCTTTAAACTGATCTTCGAGCTCCTTAAAAATAGTAAGATGATGTCGAGCTTACTTTTCATTTTTTGTGCTCTAGTTAAAACATGAAAACTGGTTTTAGATTATTTTATCGCTTTTTCGTGCTCTGGATTCAAACATGAAAAATGTTTCGAGTGCCTTTTATACCTTTCTCGTGCTTGTTAAAAACTCTATGAAGAGGTATCAAGTATAGTTTTACTATTTTTCAAACTCGTTAAAATTGGATTATGAAAAAAGAACTCGTTCCAGAGTTATATTTAAGCTCTTTTCAGTCTCCTTAAAAACACAAAAAGATTGCCAAGTGAGCTTGTTACGTTAATGCTTGTAAAAGAATCATAACGGTTGACTAGTCGGGGGTAGGTTATCTCTTTCTCGGATCGGCTAGCCTTATTTATGAAAAAGGACCTTTTGGAGCCTTCTTAGTCATTTCAGACTCTCTAAACATGAAACGACAAATGAGTTTGCTTTCATTAGACTCGTAAAATCAAACGATGAAGGACCCTTTTTTGGGAATGAACCCATCCTTTCTCAGGTTCATAAACCATATGATATTGAACTCATCCGAAGGACGAGCTATATCTAGTGTTTGTTACCCTTTTCCAGCTCATTAAAAATCAAATAGGCACTCATTAATCATGATGGGTAAATTAAGGAAATATTTTGTATTTTGTTATGGCAGTACATAGTCACTCTTGAACATGGCACTCATTTGCATATGCATTTCAGTAATTGGGTAATTCGTTTGTCTTTGAGTCCTGCTAATTCCTAGAGTCTTCTTACTCCTTAGAGTTGTCCAAGAATACTCTCACCTTCAGTTGCATTGGGGGATTGGTTTCATTCTCTTGTCAATACTGCCAAGTCTTGCCATGCCCATGTTAAAGAGAAGTTTGGTCATTTATTCACTGTCTGCAGTCAGTTTACCTTGGATCATGTTGGTCATCCTTGAGTCAGTCTCGTACATCACTCTATTGTCATGTTTAGAGGGAAAAAAACGAATATTCGAGACCCTTCTAGAAGGTAGATGAGGTGGTGGTTTATCCCTATCATTTAGGTGAGGTGGCATCCAATTACTAACCTATAGGGAAGATCCCTTAGATCCCTCCTCCTAATCCTCAACCTATTCTATCCCTTTAGCCTTATAAATTAAACCCTCTCTCCATTTGGAAGAGAGGAAGGTCTATGGTAATTTTATGCTGGTGGAATTTTTAGGTGGCTTACTATCTTGCTTTGGAGGCTTTGGCTTGGATTGTTGGATGGAAGATTGCAGCATTAAGGCTAGGTTGCGATGTCCCTTCTCATTGTAATTCTATGTATCTCCTTGATTACATTAATACAAATCTCTTTCCATAAAAATGAAAGAGGTCCCCACAAGCATAGTTACTTTCTGTTTCAAGCTTGTGTAAAAATGAAACATGTCACCTTTGAGCAGTGTTTATTCTTGGTTTCAAGCATAGTTACTTTCTTGCATAAAAATGAAACATGTCCCCACAAGCATAGTTACTTTCTGTTTCAAGCATGTGTAAAAATGAAACAGGGCACCTTTAAGCAATGTTTATTCTTGGTTTCAAGCTTTTTAAAAAATAAAACTGACCTTGAGCACAATTCCTTTTTCATGTCAAGCTCGTTAAAAAATGAAACATATTCTTCCATTGTGTCAAGACTCAATGAAGCTTGGGGGGCATGTACCCTATCTCTTTATTAGTGTTAAGTTACTTGACAGTTATACTAGGGGAAAGTACCAACCACTGGACATCATGTTGGAAAATCACCCATCAATGGAAGCCATTTTGAGCATACTTTATTTCAGTTTCGAGCTCGTTAAACCATGAAACGACCCTTTTGAGCATAGTTCAATTTCTATTTCAAGCTCGTTAAAAAATGAAGTAGGTTTCCTTAAGCATAGTTGACCTTTTGGTTTCAAGCTTGCATAAAAATGAAACCATATTTTGAGCATAGTTCTTATTCTGTTCCAAGCTCGTTAAAAATGAATCAGATATCTTGAGCATTCTTTCAATTGATCTTCGAGCTCGTTAAAAACAATAACATGATTTTGAGCTTACTTTTCATTTTTCGTACTCTGGTTAAAACATGAAAACTGGCTTGAGCTTACTTTATCACTTTTTCGTGCTCTGGATTCAAACATGAAAAAGGTTCCGAGTGCCTTTTATACCTTTCTCGTGCTCGTTAAAAACTCAGTGAAGAGGTATCGAGTATAGTTTTACTGTTTTTTAGACTCGTTAAAATTGGATTATGAAAAAAGAACTCGTTCCGGAGTTATATTTAAAAAACAAAAAGAGTACCGAGTGAGATTGTTACATTCATGCTTGTAAAAGAATCAGAACGGTCGACTAGTCAGGGGTAGGTTATCTCTTTTTCGGACCGGCTGACCTTATTTATGAAAAAGGACCTTTTGGAGTCTTCTTACTCATTTCACACTCTCTAAACATGAAATGACAAATGAGTTTGCTTTCATCGGACTCGTAAAATCAAACGATGAAGGACCCTCTTTTGGGAATGAACCCATCCTTTCTCAGGTTCGTAAAACATATGAGATTGGACTCGTACGAAGGACGAGCTATATCGAACGTTTGTTACCCTTTTCCAGCTCGTTAAAAATCAAAGAGGCACTCATCAATCACGACGGGGAAATTAAGGAACGAGTTTGTATTTTGTTATGGCAGTACATAGTCACTCTTCAACATGACACTCATTTGCATATGCATTTCAGTAATTGGGTAATCCATTTGTCTTCGAGTCCTGCTGATTCCTAGAGTCTTCTTACTCCTTTGAGTTGTCCAAGAATACTCTCACCGTCAGTTGCATTGGGGGATTGGTATCATTCTCGTGTCAATATTTCCAAGTCATGCCATGCCCATGTTCAAGAGAATTTTCATCATTTATTCACTATTTGTAGTTAGTATACCTTCTATCATGTTGGTCATCCTTGATTCAGTCTCGTACATCACTCTGCTGTCATGTTTAGAGAGAAAAAAAAGAAGATTCGAGACCCTTCTCGAAGGTAGATGAGGTGGTGGTTTATCCCTATCATTTAGGTGAGGTGGCATTCGATTCCTAACCTATGGGGAAGATCCCTTAGATCCCTCCTCCTAATCCTCAACCTTTTCTATCCCTTTAGCCTTATAAATTAAACCCTCTCTCCATTTGGAAGAGAGGAAGGTCTATGGTACTTTTATGTTGGTGGAATTTCTAGGTGGCTTACTATTTTGCTTTGGAGGCTTTGGCTTAGATTGTTGGATGGAAGATTGCAGCATTAAGGCTAGGTTGTGATGTCCCTTCTCATTGTAATTCTATGTATCTACTTGATTACATTAATACAAATCTCTTTCCATAAAAATGAAAGAGGTCCCCACAAGCATAGTTACTTTCTGTTTCAAGCTTGTGTAAAAATGAAACAGGTCACCTTTGAGCAGTGTTTATTCTTGGTTTCAAGCATAGTTACTTTCTTGCGTAAAAATGAAACAGGTCCCCACAAGCATAGTTACTTTCTCTTTCAAGCTTGTGTAAAAATGAGACAGGTCACCTTTGAGCAGTGTTTATTCTTGGTTTCAAGCTCGTTAAAAAATAAAACTGACCTTGAGCACAGTTCCTTTTTCATGTCAAGCTCGTTAAAAAATGAAACAGATTCTTCCATTGTGTCAAGACTCAATGAAGCTTGGGGGGCATGTACCCTATCTCTTTATTAGTGTTAAGTTACTTGACAGTTATACTAGGGGAAAGTACCAACCACTGGACATCATGTTGGGAAATCACCCATTAATGGAAGCCATTTTGAGCATACTTTATTTCAGTTTCGAGCTCATTAAACCATGAAACGACCCTTTTGAACATAGTTCATTTTCTATTTCAAGCTCGTTAAAAAATGAAGTAGGTTTCCTTAAGCATAGTTGACCTTTTGGTTTCAAGCTTGCATAAAAATGAAACCATGTTTTGAGCATAGTTCTTATTTTGTTCCAAGCTCGTTAAAAATGAAGTAGATATCCTGAACATTGTTTCAACTGATCTTTGAGCTCGTTAAAAATAGTAAGATGATGTCGATCTTACTTTTCATTTTTCATGCACGAGTTAAAACATGAAAACTGGTTTGAGCTTACTTTATTGATTTTTCGTGTTTTGGATTCAAACATGAAAAAGGTTCCGAGTGCCTTTTATACCTTTCTCGTGCTCGTTAAAAACTTAGTGAAGAGGTATCAAGTATAGTTTTACTGTTTTTCAGACTCGTGAAAATTGGATTATGAAAAAAGAACTCGTTCTGGAGTTATATTTAGACCCTTTTCAGTCTCCTTAAAAACACAAAAATATTTCCAAGTGAGCTTGTTACGTTCACGCTTGTAAAAGAATCAGAATGGTCGACTAGTCAGGGGCAGGTTATCTCGTTTTCAGTTCGGCTAGCCCTATTTACGAAAACGGACCTTTTGGAGTCTTCTTAGTCATTTTAGACTCTCTAAACATGAAATGACAAATGAGTTTGCTTTCATCGGACTCATAAAATCAAACAATGAAGGACCCTCTTTTGGGAATGAACCCATCCTTTCTCAGGATTGTAAAACATATGAGATTGGACTCGTCCAAAGGACGAGCTATATCAAGCGTTTGTTACACTTTTCCAGCTCTTTAAAAAGCAAAGAGGCACTCATCAATCATCATGGGGAAATTAAGGAAAGAGTTTATATTTTCTTATGGCAGTACATAGTCACTCTCTAACATGGCACTCATTTGCATATGCATTTCCGTAATTGGGTAATCCGTTTGTCTTCTAGTCCTACTAATTCCTAGAGTCTTCTTTCTCCTTTGAGTTGTCCAAGAATACTCTCACCATCAGTTGCATTGGGGGATTGGTATCATTCTCATGTCAATACTGCCAAGTCAACCCATGCCCATGTTCAAGAGAAGTTTGGTCATTTATTCACTGTCTGCTCTTAGTTTACCTTCTATCATGTTGGTCATCCTTGAGTCAGTCTCGTACATCACTCTATTGTCGTGTTTAGAGGGAAGAAAATGAAGATTCGAGACCATTCTCGAATGTAGATGAGTTGGTGGTTTATCCCTATCATTTAGGTGAGGCGGCATTCGATTCCTAACCTATAGGTAAGATCCCTTAGATCCCTCCTTCTAATACTCAACCTATTCTATCCCTTTAGCCTTATAAATTAAACCCTCTCTCCGTTTGGAAGAGAGGAAGGTCTATGGTACTTTTATGCTGGTGGAATTTCTAGGTGGCTTACTATCTTACTTTGGAGGATTTGGCTTGGATTGTTGGATGGAATATTGCAGCGTTAAGGCTAGGTTGTGATGTCCCTTCTCATTGTAATTCTATGTATCTCCTTGATTACATTAATACAAATATCTTTCCATAAACAGTGTCGTGTTAATAATGTTTAGAGATTTCTTCCTTAACTGTTAGCTTAGATCAATTATATGTTTGGATACGCATATGCTGTTTGCTTGTTTCCACATGCTTTACAGGGTTTTGCAGCTGTAGATCTGAAGATTCTGGAGCTTGGATCAACAAAGAGAGAAGAGGATTTGCATATTTCAGGTAGGTGATCTATCCGTTACTTTGCATTTCCATTTGATCTAGGAAAGTAGGTTGTATTATGTATTTGATTTGTTCTAGATCCACTTGGACTAGGGAGATCTGGCTTGATTCCGATTGAGTAGATTTATCCAATAACACTATCTTTTCCTTTATTTACCTATCTTTTCTTTTCCTTTGTTCTAGATCCACTTGGACAGTTTGCTTGGAATGATGCATGCCAGACATCGTTCACTGAGCTTAAGAAGAGGCTATCTATAGCTCCTATCTTAAGGGGGCCCAATTATGCTCTGCCTTTCCACATTTCTTCAGATGCCTCTGGCACTGCCATTGGAGCAGTATTAGGTCAGCAGGATGGTCAAGCACCATATGGAATTTATTACATAAGTAAGAACTTGGCCCCTGCTGAACTTATTTATACAGTTATAGAGAAGGAATTTTTAGCCATTGTTTACTCCATTAACAAATTTAGACACCACATCACTGGATATCCCACCTTTGTACACACTGACCACTCAGCCATCAAGTATCTAATGAACAAACCAGTTACAAATGCTAAGATAACTAGATGGCTGTTACTATTACATGAGTTTGATATTACTATTATTGACAGGCTCGGGAAAGAAAATGTTGTTGCTGATTATTTATCTTGTTTTAATAACAGTGATGACAAACTACCAGTTGAGGATTCTTTCCTAGATGAACACTTGTTTGCAGTTTCAGCTCATTCCCCTTGGTATACAGATGTTGCTAACTACTTGGCTGCAGGTAAGCTTCCGACACACTTGTCAAAAAGAGAGAAAAGGAATATTATTCAACAAAGTGCTAGGTATTGCTGGATAGATGGACATATTTTCTACACAAGTCCTGATCTTGAGATGTAGAGACGTGTAAGGGAGGATGAAGTCTTCCATATCTGGAAGGCCTGTCATGATGAGCCATGTGGGGGACATTTTGTAGAGAGGATAATAGGTCATAAGGTGCTGAGAATGGGCTATTATTGTCCAACAATTTTCAGTGATGCCAAGAAATATGTCCAGTCTTGTGACAACTGTCAAAGAATGGGCCAACCTAATAGATTGGATGAAATGCCTCTTCTACCACAGTTGGTGGTGGAACCTTTTGATAGATGGGCCTTAGATTTTTTTGGGCCTATCAATCCTTATTCAAAACAGAAAGCCTACATTTTAGTTTGCACCGACTACATGCCAAAATGGGTAGAAGTTGTGGCTTTGGCAAAGGCCAATGACCAAGTTGTAATAGATTTCCTGTATGGAGAAATATTTACTCATTTTGGGATACTCAAGGAAGTAATCAAAGATGGAGGACCGCAATTTGTGTCACACAAATTCAAAGCTTTGCTACAGAAGTACCATATTAGCATAGGATAACTTCACCTTACCATCCCCAGGCCAATGGCTAGGTAGAAAGTAGCAATAAAGTTATTGAAGCTATCCTCACCAAAACAGTCAGGAGCCATCGCAGAGACTGGGCTGACAGACTTCCAGAAGCACTATGGGCATATCCTACCATGTGGCTCAATACTACAGGTTTCTCCCCTTATGACTTGGTGTATGGCAAAAGCGCTATCTTTCCCATTGAATTCGAAATCAAAACCTTGAAGACAACCATGGAGGTAAACTTATATGTAACTGAAGCCCAGAGGAATAGATTGAATAAATTGAATGAACTTGAGAAAAAATGCATAGCTCCTGTGGATCAGACAACATTAATTCAGCAACAGAGATCCAATTGGCATGATAGGTTCATCAAGAAGTGAGTATTCTGTGAGGGGGACTGGGCGCTATTATATTATTCAAGATTAAAAAGGGAATTTAAAGGTAAGCTACGCACAAGATGGTTAGGTCCATATCTAATAGATAGAGTATTCGACAACGGTATAGTCTTCTTGGTCACCATTGATGAGAATCGTGCACCATTATTTGCCAATGGTCACAGGATGTGACTGTATCATAAGTCAATTTCGAGGGATGCGCTTGTTTCATAGATTGCATTTGATCCAGGATACCAGTTGGAGCAAGGGCAATAATCTTTCTCTGCCCCTGTCAATGTTTAGAAAGTCGCTACAATTTCCACACAAAATTCTTGTACATAAATAAATTAATGCTTATTTTATTTTTCGTTTTTTTCTCCCTTACACTTGATTGTTTTTTTTAGAATCTGTGCAGGAATTTATTCAAGGAGAAATGGTTAGGACCGGGCCTGACAACCATGAGCACCTATGTAATTTTCTATTTTCTGGAAGAGCTCCTTACAAAAGAAAAATTTGAATGACGAATAGCTTGACGTAGCTGTAACTCTGCAATCCTTGCCTATTTTCCATTCCGTTGCAGCTGCAACACTGTAAAACCCTGCCTATTTTTCCTATTTCGTAACGACAACACCATAAAGCCTTACCTATTTTTCCATTCCATCGTAGCTGCAACACTGTAAAACCCTACCTATTTTTCCCGTTCTGCAGCTTCAACACCTTAAAAACCTTGCCTACTTTTCTGTTTCATTGCAGCTGCAACACCGTAAAACCCTGCATATTTTCCTATTCCGCAACTGCAACACCTTAAAATATCGACCATTTTTTCGTTACAATAGCCGTGAATTCGTTAAATTTTTTCCTAGTTTTACTCTTTTTAGCGGCTGTGACTGCGCTAATTTGGCTGACTTTTCCTATGGCTTGTGGCTGCAACTCCTCCAGATTTGTCCACGGTCGGGCTACAACTCCTTCAAATTTGTCCAGAATTTCTGTCGCCCGTGATTTTGCTGATTCCAACTCACTTCACAGCTTTAATTATTATTCCGTCGAGATCAACAAGACAACTTTTGGTTCGTTGGGAGAAGGATCATGGTAGCGCACGCGCAATAGTATTTAAATTTGAAGGCCACACTGACACGCTGTATTACTCCGAGAAGTTATGGTTCATCCCATAATTACTAAGGTATGGTTCTGGTTATTTACATGATTAAGCATTAAGCATATTTGAAAGAGTTAATCATACCTACTTTTTTATATTTGTCGTTACACCCATACTTCATTAACTGCCCATTCCCACGATCTAGTGGCTACTCAAATTTATTTCACAACCACCACCCTTTCCTAATTTGGGGCAAAATCTTACTAATGATTCTATTCTTACTTCTGTCTTAACTTTCCAAATTTTCCAACACCAACCTCCGCTATTCGTGCATGTCCTGCATTGAAATCTCCATTGTCGAATCTTGCAATTTGCTAAGCGGATACTAGAAGTTAGAAGGAAAATAACATGGGTATCCCAACCTGGCATGAACCTCCAAACACGCAGGCATTACGGAAGAGTGCTGAAGTTTTTGCTATATTTGAAGCCGCGTGTTGGACTGAGTTTTTCCAATGTCTTAATGGTTTTCATCATGAGACTGCTCTACAATTTGCTTTAAACCTTACAGAAACCTACTCAGAGGTTAGGGGCTTGTGAATAGAAGTTTCTGAGGTGATTGTAGCTGAGGTTACCGGGCTCCCACAGGTAGGAAGATCTTGGTTTGGAAGAAGAACTCCCAATGCCACCGTAGTACAAGAATTTTTGGTGGTAAGTGAACAATTGTGTCCATCAGGATAGGGAATAGAATTACAGTAATTGCCTCGCCCATGGGATCAAGTGGCCGTCTTCCTCAAAAAATATATCACCTATGAAGGTAGGTACCATACTGTCTATTATTCTGAGTTTCCACTGCTGTCTCATTTATGCCACATAAATCTACTTAATGTTCCATTTTTTTCTATTTAAAGACCCGCATCACATGACGGGCTTTGTCAGAGCAGCTAAGAATCCATATTCTTCCCTTATCCATCACGAACTCATGAAAATTTTAATATTAAGGGCCCTAGCTCAGAGAAATCAAACATGGGAACAATTCATCAGCCAACCTCAGATAGCCCAGGGACCTATACTTTTGCCTGAGATTCCCATCAGAGAGGTGTTATCACCCAAAAATGGTTCACTACCTCATCTACCCCATTACATGGCTCATTTGTCCATTTTCCCACCATATTTCCATCAAAAACCCATAAAACCATGCAAAAAGCCTCCAAAAGGTTTAAAAAGCCTCCAAAAGGCCACAAAACCCTCTTTTCCTCTAAAAATATCCAAAATTCCTCCAAAAAAGCAAAAATCTCCAAAAAGGAATAAAAAATATAAAATAATGAGGAAAAAGAGGAAAAAACCCTAAAAAGCTGAAACCCTAATCAGCAAACCCTAACCCTAAAACCGCATGGTTTCCAACTATAAATTAGTGATGGAGACCCCTCATTTCATATCCACAATCACAAGTATCCTGCCTCTACCAAAATTGCTCGTGAAACCCTAGCTCACCATTGAAGCTAATTTCACCGTGAGAGCCCCTTTTGGCCCATTTCCACCATTGGAGAAAGAGAAGAAGCAGCTTGAAGCTCGGAGCCACCGACATCGGACCAACGCAACGGACTTCACCAACCTCCACATCGGAGGTAACATCAATAAAGATCATTATTTACTATTTACTGTTTTTGTTTCATGTTATTTACTTTCTATTATTTTGCTTCATGAATGTTTAAATTTAGTTTTTGCTTCACTTATAGCTTTTAATTCAAATATCATTGAACTGCTACTAAGGAATCCATTGTCCTTAGTCGGTACTCATTCGTACAAGCTAGGGCGAAAACCCTAGCAACAAGAGGTAAGGGCACCTACACTTCTGTTGAATCTTGAATTGGAGGAAGAGCAGGAGGATCGGAGTCCCTCCAATTTAGTTGGGGGGGGGGGAGTTGAGATAGGATCAGAAGAAGAGGAAGAATCGACGGAATATGTAGCAGAATTAAACCCTATAGAGGAGATAGAGAATTTGGGAGCTCCAACAGCTGAAGTTGAAGCTGGAGCAACATTGGATGCTGCAACAGTTGAAGTTGAAGCTGTGGGAGCAGTGATTACAGAAGAGAATATAGAGGTCCTCACCATCGAATCCTCTCCTGAATGGATGGGAACTTTAATAGAAGAAGAAACCGAGATGGTAGAGGAAAGAGAGGATGCTGAAACATGAAATATTCCCTCTACATCTACTGCAGGGTTGGAAACCCTTGTACCTAGAAGGAAGAGAAGAAGTTCAAGAGAAGAAACACAAGCATCTCGACTAGTGAGGAGGAGAACGAGGTCAGTCACAGCAGCTGAAGTAGCACATGAAAAATGGGCAGATATTGAGGCAAACATTGAATTTCCCATTTTGAGACCGAGGAAAAACAATGGTCCACAGGAGCTTGTTGAAGAAGAACCTCAACTTGAGGGGCTCTTGTATGAAAATGGGTTACTAAAGGAAGAAGTGTAATTTCTTCAGAAAGAATTGGAGAATTGGAAGGAGGTGTGTAAGAAACAGGTAGAGAGAAGGTTGCACACACTGGTAGAAGCTGCATACCAGTTAGAAGGATCATCTCCTGCTAAGGAGGATAAAGAAGTGGAGAAAGTAGTCTGCCCTACATGTGGGGAAATTTTTAGTCAATCAGGTTACATAGTCATAGTCCATGTATTTGAGACCCAACAACATGCACCAGCAGCTGAAGAAGAACAAGAAGCACCTGTTGTAGAATTAAGGAAAGAAGATGAACCAGAAGTAGGACCGATCCCTGATATAGAATTGGAAGAAGCTGAGCAATTATAGCCTCAGCCATCATAATTGATGGATCAACCTAATAAAGGGAATATTGAAGCCAATCAAAGTGCTACCACACAAGAACCAGGACCTTTAGAAATTTTTGTTGAATGTGCCATTCAAAAAGAAGTAGTTAAACCAGAGATTGAGGTAATTCCTGATCCAACAGAGTGCCATCTCCTTCTTACGCCGTGTTTTTGTTTGAACAATTTATTTGGTTTAAATTGAAAGCAGTAAAGGAAGGGAGACCTTATGAAATGGCAACCTCAGCCCAGTTTCTGGAAACTTTTATGGAAAGTAATTTAGTTGAGCAGAATCTGCTCTATGGACTTTACCTACATGAAATGGCTTGTCTCTTGGACTATCATTTGAACCCTACCCCTTACCTTGGAGATGTTCAGCTGAGGGCTTTTTCCTCCTTTGTCAGCAATCATGTGTAGTGGAAAATACCTTTCCAGACCTACTCTCATAATGAGGCAAGCACTAATATTTGGGTTTGAAGTGAGCCTCAATATCCTCGCCTTCTCCTTGCTCTACAACAACGAAGGCTTACATCTTCCATCAAGACCCAACAGATAGTTGAACTTCAAGAAAGGGTAATATCTAAGTGTGTCGGCCAAATTACCATGCAACAACAATCAACTTTGGAAGGCAGTACAAATAGATGGCAAGTTGCTCCTTTATCATTGCAAAATGGGAACCCTTACTGTTTCAAGAACTTTAAACATGCTCTTTCAAGGGTTGAAGGATATGTGGGTTGTATAAGGAAGTGTGGAGCTAAGTGGCTGGGACTCAAGTTCAAATTTGCTCTTATCTGGTGGCCAGCAAAACCATACAGGGAATATTTCTTTTTGACAAAGGCAGAAGAAGAGTAGTGTTGGAGATATTGGGTTTCTTACAATAAATTTATAGAAGCATAGGGATCACCTAAGCTCCCTTATAACTTTTCCTCTCTCCATGGAAAAAGTACAAGGCCAAATTCAGATTTGTACTAATGGAGATTGTTGCATAGGGACATGCAACATGATAGTTGGGGGGAGATGTTGGGCCCATAAATGACCCGTTTTTGACCACACTCATTATACTCTTTTTGCCTTATCTTATCCAATTTTTATGCACCAAACAGATGTTTTCCCTTCATTGGAGCCTTGATTCCTCATAGGTATGATTACTTACTGTTTTATCTTATTAATACTTATGATTGTAATAAACAAGGCTTTACCTCTTGAATTATGCTAATAAGTTGAGATTTTATGAAGATTGTTCAAGACGTGAAGGATACAGGTGCATCAGGTCAAGTGGTTTCTAGAAGAGACAAATATCTATTGCCAGCTGTGCTCACAGACTCCATATTTGCAGGTGGAACACAGTCAAAGATCCTCATTCTACGCAAGCTGCAACAGACTCAGCCTCAACAACGTGCCATTATTCAAGGGTAGATGCAACTGACGGAGTAATTCTTAATTGGTTTCTGTTATTTCATTATCGGCTCATGCAATAGATTTCCAATATTCCTTGCTTCTGTTTCGCCCACAGATGTAACATTGCATTGTAATAGGGCAGCCTGAAGATCGTAGATCTTCATGGTTGCCTGATATTAGTGGGTATAAGTTATGAAGATTGATGTATAAATATTAGGAATTATTTAGAGCCAAGGGTTGGAAAATAATTGATCGTATTGTAAACGCTGTGACAGAGACTGTACTTCCATTCCATCATCTAATATAAGGAGCAGGATTCTTCTGATTTCTTTGTTTTAACTTGTGTTGGTCTCCGGCATCTCTGTTCGAAGGCTGGGCCCACCTTCCCAAAGAGATTGCTGAGTTAAATAGGTATTTATCTTTTCTGTCATGTGGCGTGGATGTTATAGTAGATTTATTCTTTTATAACAGCTGCAACAGTAATGATTCATTGTGTGTTCCCTCAATTGATCAGTAATTGCATTTCCTGTAAGCTGCAGCAGAGTGGTGTGACAGTCGACTGCGTAGATTAATTTTCCTTATGCACTTGTGTGATAGCTATAACAACCAATCTCATCCCTAGTTTCTATCAATTACTGTCTTCCTTGAGTTTTGCTAATTCATTCCATTTACAGTTACAATTGTTGAGTTCAATTTCTACATTTCTGATTCCTAGATTAAGTTGGATTGTGATAGTTATAATGCATCTTCATATGGCCTGGTAAATTAGGATTTAACTTTCTGCAAAAGTAAGTCTAGATGTTTATTTCCTGAATCTTTTATTCCTAGATCAAAGTTGGAGAAAAATAATAATTCTTAGGAAGGTAAATTAGATTAAGTTAATCATGGGAAGAGTTGGTCTGAACACATAGGTAGGATGGTTTATTCAACAGCATCAACTACTTAGTGTTTAAGCACAGATAGTGTAAATTATCTTTGAAATAAAAAGACTTTCCTGGGTTGACAATTTATGTTGAACATTCTGTATGTTGGCTTCAATTAACTAGCATATAGAGTGCCCAACACGCCAGAGCTAGTGCCGCCAATCAAAGTACAAATCCAGGGGCACGCAATGGAGACAGAAATGGTGATGGGTGTGTTCGATGATGTTGTCAAAGAATTTGCAACATTACAGATCGAATTCTCCAAGCTGTCATTGGGTGAGGTCTCTAACTTACAATAGGAAACCATGATGGGAATACAATTGAGGGAGAATGCGGTTGCTTATCAGGCAATGAAACAACAAAGGAAGGACAAGCAATGCAAGGCCCTCCCAAAAGAAAGAGAGCAAGAAATCAAGGCATGCAAGGACAACCGTGTTGCACTAGCTGAAGCCATTAAGGGTGCGATCATAGACTTCCCATCCGAAGAGGGTCAGGAAGATGAAGATTCGACTGCCAAGGTTTCCCAGCTATCACAGATTGCATCGGAGCTAAATAAGTAGGCGGAGGAACTTTAGGCAAGGAAAGTACCGAGCACACCTCCTGAGGTGCTCAAAGAGAGAAGAAGAACAACATTTGAGGTTGTTGGGAAGATCAGCGAAGGAGAAACACTCTGTGCAAAGGAAGTTCAAGTTGTTTCCACGATATGGGAAGTGCTTCTGGAAGATGAAACTGTAGAAAAGATCAGAGCAAGCACGAGGAAAGTTGATGAGAAAATCAGCACGACGAAGGTAGAGATGAAGAAGCTGTCATTTAAGGAGAAGATTGCAAAGATGGCTGAGATCAAGTAGATACAAAAGGAATTCCAGGCTCTTCATGACCAAGAGTGGACTAGGGAAGCCAAGGTGGAGGCACACCAATCGAAAGCAACACGACTTAGAGGCCTTATTCATCCCATGCAGTAGAAACTTCAACATATGGTGCAGTTGCTAGAGGCAGGACCATCAAAACATATTAGTTTCGATCATGTGGAGCAGTTGACTGCACAAGCAAAGGAAGTCACTACGGAAGTTGCTAGAGTGCAATGGATGGTGAGGGAATTCCAGGACAAGGTTGGTTCTCCTATGCAGCTTGAGCCTATGCTAGAGACATAAGTTTTGCAAGAAAAGGTAAAGTTTTGTGGTAGGATATTTTGTGGAGAAGTACCTTTTTTGCTTAGTGGCTCGGGATGAGCCACATGTGAGTGTTGGGAGCCTATTGGGCCAAGAAAAGTGCACAAGGAAGAATAGGAAGCACAAGCAAGGAAGGGAAAGGTGCGCATGACAAGGGAAAAGCTGGTCAAGAAGGAAGGAAAGGAACTAACATAGAAAGATAAAACATGTGCACGACAGAGAAAGGCACGAAAGGAAGCGCAGAGCAGAGAAAGATGCAATGAAGAAAGCAAATCCGAGTCGGTGGAAGAGGTAGGTAGAAGAGTTAATGTTGAGCAGGTAGAAATCAAGGAAGATGGTGGAAGGATGAACCGACAGAAGATGGAAGGACAGTTTTGCGGCTAGTTATGAATGGTACATACGAGCTGAAGGACGTTTCCGTGGCTAGTTAAGGTTGTGGTTAATGCATGCAGGACTTTTGCGGCTAGGTATGGGTTGGAATTTATTGTAACAGAGATATCTTGTAGCCATTTTGAGTCTGTAATAACTGAGTAGTACTCAGTTAACCCTGCGTGGTCTGGAAAATGTTATAAATAGAAGGAACCCACTCTGTATAAGGGTTAGATAAGTTAGAGAAGATTGGTTCAGTTGGTAGTCCGTAGATGATATAAGGTTGGATTCAGTTAGATTCAGTAGTCGACTCAGAGAATATTCTGGTAGAAGTAAAAGGTTGTTGAGCCACAGATCTTTCAGTTGTGTGCACATACTGCTAGTAGAGTAGAAGAGTTGATCTAGGATGTGTGCAGATCAGTAGGAGTAGATAGAAGCAATAAACCAGAGAGCATGAGAGAAAGAAGATTGACTCAGAAAGACATATCTTAAGAACAGTTTGCAATTTGTAGGATGCAAGGTGCTACCTATATTTCTCATGCCAGATGGAGATCACCTTGGTGGTTTTTCCTAGATTGGTTTCCACGTTATTTCTTGTGTTATATGGATGAATGTTGATTATATTACATTATTACAATTACAGTTGTTGTTGTATGAATGTCGTAGTATGAATGCATGACTATTTAAAAGTATTGTTGAACTGTTGTGTATGAGTTCATGGTTAATCTGCCGAGTATAAATATAAGTCATGCACTGTCTGAAGAGTGTAAATAATTGTTTGCATCGCATCGTTGCACCAGTCATTAAGGATGACAGAAAATATCGTGTCGCGTGGGTGACCTATGGATGTGGTTGCGTCTCTTCCACATAGTAATAGACTCCATCCTATCATCTTTGTCGAGCACCTTGGCCATGCGCCAAGGGACTATAATCCCTTTCCATTTTCGGAAACATGGTTCTGGCAGTTACCCATTAAGATATCTTGGGTGATACTACACCTGCCTTGCGGGTGTTTCCGACTGAGATTACTCTGTCGGGCTGATGCCATGTTGGTATTGTGTTGTTGATTGAACCGTGGGTCAAGACAAGAAAGTAGATTAGGCCAACAATTGTGGAGCAGAGAAGGGGATGCTTCCTTGTTTTGGGTGTGCAAGTAATGTGGATCCTAGGTCAGATAGACCTTGTGGAGGTGTCCTTAGCTCTTGAATGAGCCACTAGCTTAGTCATTCTACCTTTCCACTGCCTTAGCAGTGTGATAAAACCAATTGTATATTGGCTTGGTTGTGTCTTGTTGTGTTTTGGCCATGTGTAATCCTTGGCTGGACATCTTGAGAAACCCACTGTGAATGATGGCTTGGCTAAATGCCTGATAAACCCATATGTGGCTTGGTTGGTCCTCATTGTGGAAGTTGGATTGACTGTGAATAGTCTGATAAACCCAACTATATGTTGGCTTGGCTGAGTAAGCCTGATAAACCCAACATTGTTTGGCTTGTAATCCTGCAGCCTCATAAACCTAACTTGGTGTTGGCTTGGTTGGACAGTCTAATAAACCCAACTAGAGGTTGGATTGACTGTGTGTGATATGATATGGCTGTTTGTAAGTCTATTGTTCCCTAGTTCCTTGTATAAATCATGCCAAGCTCAGGGGTGTTGAGAGATTAAGGAACACACTAGCCTATGGTTGGGTGGAACGTTGCAGCCACATAGCTAGTTGTTGGTAAGCTTAATCACCAAGATAAGTAATCTTTGTTGTTCATGTTTATACAATGCATATGGTTATGGATGACTATACTAGTTATGTAGAATGCTTATGAATAAGATGAGTTGCTATGTTCATGTTGAATGCTTGTTGATGATTATGTAGAGGTTACTTGTGTATGTTTCCCTGCATTTTACTCCTATATATGCCTTGTGTTTTTGCAATGCATTTTGATTAAGTCCTTGGAGGTTGGAAGTCTATTACAGGGTCAGAATGCTTATGAATTAGCATTTCTAGCCCTTGAAATCCTCCTGGGAAAGGCAGAAAGTGGAAAAGAGTAGTTGAAACAAGGCAGAAGGATGGTTTTCCGATTCCTAGGATTTTCTTGCAGAAGGTGGAGAAATGGTTGAACCTTTTCGTCGAAGGTTAAATTTATGATTCCTGAGTTCCGAGTGGAAGGAAGAAAGTGGAAGTGTGGAAGGCAGAGAAATAGTTGAACCTTTTCGTTGAATGTTAAAGTTTTGATTCCTGAGTTCTGAGCGGAAGGCGAAAAGTGGAAGTGCGAAAGGTGGAGAAATGGTTGAACCTTTACATCGAATGTTAAAATTCTGATTCTCGAGTTCCAAGTGGAAGGAAGAATAATGATTGAACCTTTCCATCGAACGTTAAAGTTCTGATTCCTGAGTTCTGAGGTCGAAAGGACGGAAAGGAGAAGACCGAAGAGTGGTCGAATATCTCCATCACACATGGTGTTTTGATTTTTGAGCTGTGCAGCAGAAGGCAGGAAGTGGTAGTGCAGAAAGAATAGGTTCAATGCAGAAATGGTGTTTCTGGTCGTAGAAGGGATTTGTGAAGGGCAGAAAGACTTTTCAGTGCTTTCTAAGCCTGAGAATGAAGGTGGAAGAATGTGTTAACACCCATGGCCCGTGTTTCAAAAGAAGAACAAGGGTTCTTGAAGTAAAATTTTTAATAATTCCACATTATGGGGTATGGGGATGTTACATCTGCATTTCTCCCTATGGAAAAGGCAAGTGCAGAAAGACAATGACGGAAGGACCGTTGCGGGAGTGGAAAGGAAAAAGTCCAAAAAACTAGAAAGTTGATTTTTTTGGTTTTTGCCTTCCGCAGTGCGGAAAGGCCAATCTGGAAAGTGGAAAGGATGAAAGAAAAAAGATGAAATCTTGGAAAATTTGAGTTTCCAATTTCCACCTTCTGCAGTGTGGAAAAGACATTGCGGGAAGGTCGATGCGGAAGCGAAAAAGCGGAAGTGCAAAAGTTTCGATTTTGGAAAGGTTGGGGTTTTCGATTTCTGCAATCCGCATGCGGAATGATTGGTGCAGAAAGGACAATGCAGAAAGTTGAACTATGGAACAATAAAACTACATAAACCTGACGAATGCAGAAGGAAGCTTGCAGAAACAAGAAAATTGTGAAATCTAGGTTGCTAAAGAAGTTAAGATTTCCTTCAAGCCTTGAAGATGATACCCACAAGTATGAAGAGAATGTATGCCATTGTTGGATGAGTATCGGATAGGTTTAATTTTGAAAATAGATAAATGTTCATAATCATAATTATGAAGGGAGTGGCTGACCGAGTTATGATGGTTATGACTAACAAAAGGCACATTAAAAGAGTTAGAGTATTGTAAGGACGTGAATGTTTGAAAAGGTATGTTGATGTAGTGATGTTTAAGAATAATATATAAATAGAATCTTGAAGAGGAAGTGAAGTGTCTCTATGGGTCTCTATGGGTGAATAATGAATATCTAAAGAAGACGATCAAGAGTTAGAGAATGCAAAGTATATCTCTGTGATCCAGACCTTTGTAGCAGCAAGACAGAAGACCAAGTGAAGAAAGCTAGAGACAGAGTTTGAAGAAGTTCTATAAAGTTTAATAATATCAAATTGGGGTGGCGGGGTGGTGCTAGGGTAGGCTACATGCATGCAAGGAGGCATTAGCCTCTTTATAGTAGTGGCTAGAGAATTATGATATTGGTGTATCCTTATCTATAGGTGTAGGAAGAAATTAGGGTATTGGTGTATCCTTGTTTGTAGGTGCAGGAAGAAACTAGGGTGTGGGTGCATCCTTCAGTAGTGGCTGAGACACTTGGGGATTATGGTCTCCATGAAGTGGGTGCTTGCAAATAACTATTGTATATTGTAAAAACAAAGTTTTGTAGATAATAGAAACGTGTTGGTGGTTTACCTTATTAGGGTTCCACGATAAAATATGTATTCTGTGAATCTTTTTGATTCATTGTTTTGATTAAAGTTTAATAAGTGGTTTAAATCGTAAAAGGTCAACAATACTGATTCACCCCCCCTCTCAGTATTGACCATCTATCAACATAGTGAACATAACTCCCAACAATTCCCCCCTTTTTTTGACTAGGGGAATCGACAATTGGGGTTGGGTTGGTACCCGCGTGACACATGGTCTAGGGATCTATTCTCGCTACCACTATACCCCTTGTTTCCCCACAACAACCCACAAGATATGGGACAAAGGTAAACCCAGGTGGGATTTGATCTCGTGACCTCCTTTACAACAAGTTATTTCATATCAAACGATTCCATTAGGCCACACCTGTGCGGGCTCTAACAATTCCCCCCCTTAATCTAAAGGGGTGCATGTGTTTCCGAGAAAAAAATAGCAAAATAACTGGAAGTGGAAAACTACCACTTGCTGAACATTTCCATCTTGACAATTTGTGTAATGTCCCTTACAGAACATTTTGCAAATAATTGATATATTCATTATAACGAAGACATTTCAACAAATATTTTGCAAGCATACAAGAAATGGAGAGACAATATGAGCATTTTATTATTATTAATGGACTGAGATTACAATCTCTATGGTTGCTATGGAAATTGAAAACACACAATAAGCCAACCAAACATCGAGAATATGCCATGACTCTTCTACTACTAGTTGGATGCTTAAAATGATACCAACCACCAAAGATAAAGCTCACATAAGAATCCTAGATGTACCCTCCTCCATGTCTAGCTAGAGTGGATATCTCACCATCGAAACTAAACCCTAATGTATGGTTGAGGTTTGTCAACCCGAAACGAAAACTCTGGGATAACCCCCAAATGGTCTCAAGAGACAATCTCCAAAACCAATAAGCATGTTCTCCATGAGTGAGACCTTTCTCTTTTTATTCTTCATTTGGGTCCAATACCACGTGTGACCCGAAACCACTAAACCACTTTTGCATGCACAACTCACTTTCTAAGCTAAGTGGTTCCATTGTAACTCCCATATGTGGACACAATATCCCATGGGAGTCTAATAGGCTGCCCAATTGTCACTGTAAGCAACATCAAGCAAAAGGGGGCATCACAGTCCTACCTTCTGAAATATTGCAAGTCCTCAAGCAATTCCATGCCATCCTGTCGATCCATCAAGTGTAACAAAATGAAAACAAAGTGATACCAAGGTCCCAAACTACCCAAATAGTGGTGAAGTAGTCCCACAATACATAGGAATCCACCTCGATGTTGCTTGTTAACCGAAAAATCCCCCACTAAGCTCTCAATGGCATACACCACCCAAGGACACCATCTCACAACCCTCATATCCCTCCATTAGACCCCCACACCCTCAAAATAGCCTAAGGATGAAGAAAAAGGGCTAAAAATCCCAAAAAGGAGCCCAAAATAGCCTCCTAGGAGCTAAAGCCCTCAAAAAGGGGCTAAAACCCTAAAAGGGGCTAAAATTAGGGCAGAAGGAGCTAAAAGCCCCAAAAAGGGGCTAAATCCCTGACCAAGGGCTTAAAACCCTAAAACCCCTTGGAGAAGCTATAAAAGGAGGGTGGGGGGTCACTCTCAAAACACTTCTCCCTTTGCCTATTGTTATGCTGCCCGTGGATGCTTTGATACCTTTGCCTCTCAAACCACCCACACTCCCTCTCCTCCATCTCCATCTCCATTGAGCCATTCCTCCCCATCCAAGAGAGAGAGAGGTGCTTCCACAAGCTTGGGCATGGTGGACCATTTCCACTAGAGAAGGTATAATTTGTCTTGCATGTTTTGTTTATTTGTTTTATTTTCTTTCTAACCCTTGTTTCCATTTGCAGGTTTTTAGCTTAACATTGTTTTTTAGGTTTTACCATAGCTTAGGATTTGTTTGCAGGTTAATGGAGGCAGAACCCTAACCACTCGTGTGCAGACGGGTTCACCATTGCTCCATCTTCTTCTTTCTGTTATGTTGTTAGCTTAGTTTATTGTTATTTACATTCTGTTTTATTTTCTGCATTTGCCATCCACGCAGGAACCTACCCTTCTATCCTATAGACAGAAGGGAGCCATTCCTGCCCCTGTAGCAGGGAGAAATCCTTGCTACAGAATTGGCGACCATACCAGGTCGATCCCACAAGATCCTTGGGCTAAATTTTTAAATTTTCAAGTTTTTTAAATTTTACCCTAGTTTTTTCATAAATTTCTTGTTAAATTCATTTTAGATTCAGTTTATTTCCTATTTTAAGTACTGTCGAAGCCTTTGCTAGGAAAAATTGAGCCAGGTTGACCATAGTACAAGTTACTGTCGGCCAGATCTGACTCTATCTCATAAAAACCCCCCAATATGGAGCAGGGCACTCATATCGGGGCAAAAGGTGAGACTGGGGTGCACTTAATTGGAAAACAGGTGCATCCAGGGCACACTTAATCCCCTAATAAGTGCGAATTCAGCACAGAAACTCAATCCATGACTGTTTTTGCATTTTGTGCGACCCCCTCGCTCATTTCTGAAAAAATCTTGTGGCCCCCCTCGCTAGATTTGATAAAAAATGTGTGGGTTGTCAAACAGAACTTTAATTTCAGTTTAATAGATAGTAAATTTTAGTTTTAGAGGACTGTTAGGGCGACCCAGCCACCTCTGTCCACCACTGCAAGTCAATTTCAGTTTCTACTTTCATTTTCTGCAATTTATTTCATAAACAGTGTGTAAATGCCAAGTAAAGGTTAATGGCTTAATTAAATGAACCTAGCCTAACTAAAATCAACTTAAAAACATACTGTCTTACTTCCCCTACCTCCTCTACTCAGTCATCACCCTCCGGGGTATTCTGGGATACGACATGGGCAAGCTCATATAGATCTAGGCACTCCACTATATTGTTCCAAACCATTAAAACTGGGTGACCTGAAAGGTAGAGGGGGTAGAGAAGGAGGGCTTATCACGGCGCTAAGCATCCTCCTTGTTGACCAACCTAGCATCCGGGAGGTGACCTGAGTATCTATAGATGGGCTTAGTCCCACTGTGTTGAGAGCCCAACACCTTCTCTTGGTTGAAGAGGAATATCAATGTGAGGTATACATCTAGTTAGGCCAACAAACATTCAGGGTTAATCATTGTATTTCTTAACAATTTCTGATTATATATGCTTGCATACACAAACACAATGACATGAAATCTACCACGATGAATTCATAAACCATTTGCAGCAACCAAGTACCGGAAAAACAAACAAACAAATACACCATACCAGCTAATTAACCCAACTCATTTCATGACGTTGAGTAAGCCTTAAAATTTACTAATTTACACTAAGTACAAACAATTATGCAGTCTTTCAGGACATAAGTCCCTAACTACTTCAATTGTGGGAAGTACTTGGGCTCTGCCCAGAAACTCATTGTGAGGAGTACCACAGGAACCCCAAAGTAGCTGGCCACTAAGAGGAATTGCTAAGCGAAACGAGCAACGACCCCTTCCGATTGAGTAGAAGAACCTATCAGGAAAAATCCAAGCACTGTCTTCTAGCAGTATTAGTGGCCGAGAGACCACCTTTAGCCAATAGGAAGCCACTAAAACTGGGGTCCAAATCTCATTCCCTCCAATTTCATACATAAAATCAAACACAATTGATCCTCCATGGTCTTCCTCACAGCCTAAGAGACAAACCACCACCATTTGGAACACTCGATCGACACCGTCGAAGCCGTTCTTAGTGATCTCCCACACCATTAGAGGGCCACATGGCCTTTGATTCTGATTCAGACCCATATCAGTTTGAACCAGACCTCCATACTGCACCATCAAGCCCCATGGCTAGTGCAAATCCGGATCCATTTTTTGGCCTAACCTTAGCAAGTGGACCCATGTTTAGATCAAAACCTATCACCCACAACCTGGCAAGTGGCCCAAGCACAGTCATGTAGACTGTCATTAGTCAGCTGCCACCACCTATAGTGACCAGCCAAGCTGGCTCACTTGTAGTAGACGGGGGCAGTGGCACTTCCACACACACTGTCCCCCCTGCCACACAGGGGCACAGTGGACCGTCCACTTACATTGCCCCTACTATCATACATGAGGGAAATGTACCCACCACTCATACTATCCCACCCACAACACTTGGGTGCATTGGCCCATCCGCAATGGTGCCACCGCAGGCACCCCCAGCTATGCAGATGCATTATGCACTTGCAAACCCCACCACCATCGCAGCTCCATCCCACATCAACTTGGGGTCAAATATGCCATTCATGGCTCACCTTAACTTGCCTGAATTGGCTAGATTAACAAATGACCCCATTCACCATCAAGATTTTTTGCCTCCAATGCCAACTAAGCTGCCATCAGACATCCCCAAGTTTGAAGGAAAAGAAGGGGAATGTCCCCAAAACCACATAATGACATTCCATCTATGGTGCTCATCCAACATCATTGTAGATGATTCCATCAGACTGAGGCTATTCCAACGCACCCTTACAGGTGCTGCGGCCAAATGGTACATTGAGCTACCGCAATCTAAGTACCTAGATTTCAACTCCTTAGCTTTCATGTTCCTGAAGTATTTCCAACTCCCCGTCAGATATGACAAAGGGGTGGAAATATTGTTATCCTGCCGCCAGAGCACCGTGACACATATAACCGACCACATCCATGAGTGGTGACGATGTCGCAGTCTATGCAAAATCCAACTTGATGACATGATCTTCTTGGATTGGTTCCTTAAGACCTTGCTCTAGCCCATAGTAAAGGACGTCGCATCCAAACGTCCCCAATCCGAAGAAGCGACCATACTGAAGTGCCAACAATTTGACCTTATTTATGCTCAGTCTGGATACCTGTATACTATTATTCCAGATGCTCCCCGTCCGAGTACCTCATACCGCGATGCATCGGGGGCATCCCATGTTTCGGACGGCATCATAGGATCGGTCTCCCAATAGCCGCAGCCTCAACCGATACCACCTGTCATTACGGCACAACCAAGAAACACTGCTAATGCTGCTTACCAAAACCAAGCTCTGGACTATGCTAGAATGATGTCCCAGTCCAGAGCAACAACTTCCTATGCACAACCTACACCACCGTAGCAGGCTCAGGACATGGCTTGGACAACACAGCAGTATGTGGGGAAAATGCTCACATTTTTGGCACCACCACCCCCACAAATCTACTATGCACTGCCAGTGCAACCAGTTCAAGCCCCCACCCCTGNTTGGGACAAGTGTTCGCATAATAAAACCATCCCAACCAGCCTACCCCCAACAATAAACAAGGGCAAGCTAGAAACAACCGGCCCCGCAACCAAGGAAATAACCAACCACAGGGAGGTGGTCAACAACCGAACCCTCCCAACAATGCCGCGAATAACCGACCAGCCCAAAACCCCCCACGACAGAATGCACCAAGACGCAATGCCCCATTGTGCACAAACCAACCATGCACACTCTATGATGTTTATGGGCATTACACGTTCAAGTGTCCCCTCATGGATCGCGCTAAGCAGGACTTTCGAAATGAGGCCCAACAGGCTGCCAATGCTACCAATCAAGCCCAACCCAACCAGGCACCACAAGGACCTCCCCCCATGGTGCTTCAAAACCCACTACCGGTCCAAGGATTGGTGGCAACTGTACCTCCTCCCCAGGCCAATCCCAACGCTCTGGGGGCACCTCCCATGGCTGAAACAGGTGTTCATCACCTACTAGCCATGACGACTGAAGAGGTCAACTTTCAAACCAGATGGAATTAGTACGGTACCAGCACCGAACCTGCTGACTCATCAACAACATCCACGTCTAAGACAATAAACTTGCCTCTTCAGTTACCCCCATTCCTGCGCCCCCCCATATGTAGAGTTGCCAATAATGCCATAGCTAGAGCTGTAGTCAGCTATAGCATTGTGGATGATTTGGCCCAAAATCCAACCGCCATGTTTTCTCTTGAGGTACTTAAAACATTCCCAACACAGCATAAAGCCTTACTAGAAGCTCTAGGGGTAGTAGACCCCTTCGAATCCAAGTTGATCACATTTGACACGGAGAACAAAGAATCGTGCATGCCCTCCACCATCGCCTTCCAAATCCTGGTGTCCATCCGAAATTTGGTTGTGCATCGGTGCATAGTGGATGAGGGGGCATCGACATGTCTTATGTCTACCTTGGTTTGGCAGAAACTTGGATCACCAATTCTGCAACCGTCCTCCACAAATCTACGGGCTTATGATGGACATCCCACTAAAGGCCAAGGAATCCTCCCCCACGTCCCCATCACATTAGCCGAGAAGACAGTGCTGATCGACATAGAAGTTGTCAACGCTCAACTGGACTACAGCCTCCTCCTCGGAAGGAGCTACATGTATACCTTGCGAGCAGTCGCATCAACTGTCTTCCATCTCATGATGTTCCCCCATGAAGAGAATATTGTGATGGTTAATCAGCTCACTTATCATGATCCGCAAGGGTTAACGACACCTGCCAACGTTATCCCTACCATCACCACCATTGAGCCGCAAGGGGCGACCACACATGGTAATGTCATCCCTACAATCAACATTATGGTTGACAACACACTAGCACCTCCGTTGTTGAATGTGGGCCCTGGGTTGTTTGCCGATACCACCATGACGGCTCCTTTCCCATTAGTGTCACCACCACCGACACAAAATGAAACTGTGGACTCGTGCATGGTCTCATCAAGCATCACTGCACCCAAACAACCACCGCAGCCATAGCCCTAACCACAACCACAACATCGTCCGCAGCTGCAACACCAATAGCAGCCGCAACATCACTCGCAGCAGTAGCATTATGCGCAGCCACAACTACAACCGCATCCCCACATGCAACCGTTAGGGAGTTATTTGGGTTCATCCCCAGTCCATACGATTCCCTTCCTCTTCCCCCCACCTGGTGTCATGAGAAAACTAGTAATGGCCACCTTGAGCCTACCCAACTTTACATTGGGAATTTCGGTGTGGTATCTTGATCCACCAGCTCAACCAGCAATGCCCCAGGTTGTTTTAACCCCATTGCAACCTATCACGGTTGAGTCCCACCCTCCACCCGGTCCGCACAAGCCAACCGCCGCACCCGCACTTGCACCACCCCAACCTAAAAGGGCTAGGGGCAAGAACACCAAAGCCACCGCAGAGCCATGACAAGTCCAACCTTGTGCCATCTACGAGCAATAGGGCCATCCAAATCAGAATTTCCTTGAAATCCCAGTGATCCGTGTGCACCTAGATGCCATGGATACAAATGAAAACATCCTCATGGTTGAACTCCCAACCGCACCAGTAGTCAGGAACAAGGAATTGAGGACAAACCATGCTTGCGCCCTTTGCGGCTTGTATGGACATTACTCCCACCATTGCCAAGACCTCCCCAAATTTCAAATGGCTCTTGCTGACCTCCATCAACATTCCCCTGAGTCTGAGATCACCTTGATTGAAGAAGTTCACCCCCCACCTCCTTCTTCGGACACCATGTCCATCTACATGATGTCCAGTTTTGCAAACCCTCTTGTCTCCACCACCACCAATGGTCCATCCGACCTGTCTCTTCCATTGTTTCCCCAGCCACATCTGCAACTTGAGTTACCAGGGAAACATTGGGGTTCATTCCTGATCAACACGATCCTTTTCCTTTTCCTTTTCCCTTTCCTTTTCCTACCATCCGAGATCGTGAGTAATTCTATCTTGGAAACCCACAATCTATAAGATTTCACACTGGGAGATCCTATGTGGTACCTTGAACCACCTACCATACCTCTGAGGCCCCAAGATGTGTTGACTCATGTCCATCCAATTGAGATAATGTTGCACCTACCTCCAGGTCCATCAAATACTCCTCTTGTCTCCAAGCCTACCCCTCTTCCTCCAACAGAGACTGGGGGCAAGGCCACCAAAGACACAACCAGTACCATTTACATGATCTCTAGCACTAGTCGCCCTTTCGTCTCGTCGACCGTGGAAGATCCACCTGATCTATCCCGACACCACTTACACGATGATGGAGATATATGTAAGACTGCCTTCGGTTTTACCCCATTCCCTTTACACCATAGTGTGGAACTGGTTCTTCCCATAAAAGACCAGATTCCATCATCCCACCTTGCCAATGACCTTTGTCTCAGCAAGGGGGCATACCTCTTCGCTGACTTAGATGGTCGACTCTTGAAGAAGCCATGCAACGGGCTCCACCTTAAGAGATTCGATGCCTAATATGACCACTATGAGTCCCTTACAACGTAGTTTTTTCCCTTTCTTGTTTTTCAACATTTTTTAGCACAATTCAGGGGCAGCACCATCAGCTGCTAGTCCAGAGTCACCCGGAATCAGTTCGAGACACCTCTCACATCTCCGGGCTCAAACTTCTATCTCTTTATGAGACCATTGTATCATGTTTAACAAGACAATTTTGGGACCATTTCCCACTAGTCATCTTGATTTATGAGCCATGACATGACGATGCGAGTGTCTTCGGACCTGTACTTATATCACACCTCTCAACCGCTACTCATGCGAGTTTTCAGGCCACCACCTATTAAGGAATGTAATTTTACTTTTATTTTTGTATTTATAGTTTTCTTTTCCACCGCACCTTACACGGACCTATGGACCACTTTCCACAAAATGATTTCTTTTTATTACACGTATTCGACATATAAGTGCCCCCAGACTTGCACTCACATCGCATGTAGTCAAGTTCATCCACCACCACACACACACATGCTCTCCTGACCTCTGTCTGAGAGCCACCTCGATTTGTGTGCCTCTGCCACACCGACTCGCAGGGCTCTACCGCGATCTATCCCGTGCATGTAATGGTATGTTTGAGAGCCTTCTGCTTCATCCATACTGCATGGATGACCTTTGGACCTCTATCCACCGTCCCGACACGGGGCACTGCATGTGCCACCACAATCGGTTGACCACTTTGGAGTTTCGTTTAAGCTCTTTTCTGACTCCTTAAAACAATGAAAAGATTTCCAAGTGCAGCTGCTTCCTGTTGGTCGCTGGGTAGACCCGGGTTTACTATAATGTACCAACAACACCCCTAGCTCACTGGCCCTTTCGGAAATAGACCGCAGAGCGGCTTGAAGTCTCACCCGAAATGATCCTAATGGGTTGGCCAGAGACTCAAGTGTCTCGACCAGGTTCTGTATAGCATCCTGTGTGCGTCTCGCAACTCTTCTTAGCTCATGAGATATCTCTTTCCGCGACGTGCAGTTTCCTCTTACAAGACTCAACACACAAGACTGTTTTACACTGCGACTCTTAACTGTCTTGAGTGAAACTTAGACAAACTCTTATACATAATACTTAAAGACTTCAACTTGCATTTATCCTTTTAATATGCTGTGAGCTGAATAACACATACAGACATTTACTGTAAGCAAATTTCGCGTAATGAATGACAGATATAACAAGTAAATACAATCACATGAATCAATCACATAACGCTCTGATTTTACGTGGTTCACTTCCAGGGTAGAAGCTACGTCCACAGAACTATGTTTCTATATTATAACTTGAGAGAGGTACATAGTTCTGCTGCACCACGTATGCAGCTAGAGATCTTCTGGGTAACTCCGCACACAGCCTGGAGCCCTTCTCTCTTAGATCTCTTCTCTATATTGCCTTCTTACAATATACTCTCACTCTCTCTCTCTCTCTCTATCAATCCCTGCAGATTGTTACAATACAAAATAACAGTGAGCTAACAGACTATTGGACTCTCAGACTCGCTGATGTCTGAATAGCTACAGGTTACCCTAATAGCTCCAGAAGGACTGACTAGCTAACCTTTTACAATACAAAATACATCCCTTTATAGGCGGCCCGAAGGTCTCGCCATTACAACACTGTGGGCCTGTCCCAACAGTAACCCAAATCCCTAACTAGTGACAATTGGCATATCTGTACTTGGGGTAGCCGCTTTCCGTCACACCACTACTCTCTACAGTCTTCCATGCTTCCCGACGCTGACCATGGGTACTATGCACCGCTTCCCATCTTCTGCCCTTCGTCTTCAATACCTCGGCCTCGTCGTTCCTTTTCCTTTATGAGGGTAGCTAAGCCCTCTTGTCTTCGCCATTGCCTTCAATGCAGTGGTTGAGCTCTCTCTTCTCGGCTGCTTAGGTACTGTCATCTTTCTTGACTTCTCTGTCCCAACAGTCATGGTTTTTGGCTCTGCTCTGCAGCTAGAAACATGCTACGGAGTCGTAGCTTTACCTTCTCTCTTCGTCTTCACCAAACTGTCTATCCACCAAAATGACAGCTTCTCCTATAGCTGCGGGACTCTGCTCCAATAGTCCCCTAACACTTACTTGTGGCTCATCCCCGAGCCACTACCAGCGGGCTTCTCCTGCTGTAGGTTCTCCTTGGCTTCCTGTGAAGTGCGTTGAAGCTTGTCCCGAAGTCCTGCGACTTCGTTCTGCATAGCTGCGACACGCTCTTGTGCCGAGTCAAGCATAGCTTGACTAATACCTGAGTCTTCTGCTGCATCAATTTCATTTCTGGTGGCAGTGAACTCCCCATCTTTCTGCTCAACAACATTGACTAGCTCTGTGATTTGTTCCTGATATGGTTAAAGCAGGTCATTGATGTGTATCTCCTTTGCTCTCAACCGCTGTGCTTCCTGCTGCAAGCGGTTCATCTCCATCGTCTTTCTCATCTTCTGAAGAGCTGCTAAGCTCTTGATTTCTTCCTTCATTGCTGCTATGGTATTCTCTATCTGCTGAATACTTTGCTGGATTTCTACTTTCTCGGGAGGCTCATCTAACTCCGGCCATGTGTTCGTCGCATCAGCTAGCATCGACAGTGCATCGTCTATGCGAGATTTCATCTACGCGGAAGTGAGTCGAAAGGCTTCTACTTTGGATTCCTTGTCTGCCTGGGGGGTGCCTGGTGGTCTATCCTCAAGCTTAGCAATCTGCGCTTTGTGGTCTTCCTCCATCTTGGCCACTGTTTCTTCCATCCTGGTTACTGTTTCCTCCAGATCCTTTGCTTTGTCTGCAACTCTTCTTACCTTCTACGGGAGAGGCAAGGCGAACTCAATATTACATTGGGGTAACTCCAATGCGATGCTCTGTAAGACTTGAGAGAGATTCTATTCTCTTTCTTCATATGTTCTTAACTCATCTGCCTTTTTCTGATAGCTGGTGGCGAGTGCTGCATTCTTTTGTTTCAGCTGTGTGTTTTGTTTATAAGTCGCGAGCTCTCTACCTCTGAGCTCTGCGCTTAGCTGCTGTTGGATCATCTATAATTGATCAATGTGGAACTCTGTGAGGTTAACCTCGACAGGTTTCCTAATCTGTATCAGTACATCCATCATTGACACAGGGAATCGGATGCTCCCTGGTGGTATCAATATTGTATTGATGCGATCCGTTGCCAAGATTTCCTCGTGGGAAATCGACTGTGTTGAACTTTCTCCTGCGGTCGCCTTTACCGGTGAAACCTGTGTCATGGAAGTCTTCTCAGTAATTTCTTTTAAGTCCAGAAGCTGCTTTTCTACCGTGCTCTGTATCTTTTCCTGCGATGTCTGCATCGCCTCAAATGAGTCCTTCAACGTGTCATGCATTCTTATTGCAATGAGTTCATAATCATCCTCTGTCAGTGCAGTCTTCGAAGGTAGTTTTGTGGCTTTGTGCTTTTTCTTCTTCTATGCCTATGGTGTCCCTTCTTCTCCATCCTTTGTCATCTGTGCCTCTGGTGGCACTTGCTGTGGATCTTTCCTCTTTTCTCTTGGTAGTGGCACTTGTGCTGTATCTTGCGTCTGGGTCTCCACTTTGTCTTTGCCTTTGTCCGATGGGTCTGTCTGTGCGGTACCTGATGGTAGGGGTGTGGTATCTTCTAACGCTTGCTTCCAGTCGTCATCAAAGTCTTTGATGATGTCCTCGACATCCTTCGTTGTCATCCTGAACCAACCATTAGCCCAATCATCCCTTTTATCCCTTTTTGGCCTCAGGTAAATTCTATGGTGGTCCACCATAAAATCAAGCCGATCATCATATGTGTCCACTATCTCCTTGCTGATCCATGGTGTTTCTTGGAGGACGTTCCTCAACAGCCTATAGTATTCATAGAATACTATCGCATTGACCTTTTTCTTGGCTGGGCTGCTAGTCTCCCATAAGTTTGTGTAGTGCGCACCTCTGGGATCGCCACTCGCTAGCTGTCGAAATTGGGTCTGGGGCAGCTCCTTCCACCTGACGAATGCACAGAGTATCAGCAACCATGAGAAATGGAAGGGGTGTCTTGCCTCATCCTGAGCTTGCAAACAATCTTGCTAAAACATATTTAACAAAAATAAAGACCAATTGAACTGTTCCCCCTCTGCAACTTGTATGGCCAGGTTAATTACTGATCCTGTGACTTCCTTTGGGTGAACCTTGGTTAACATTCTTCCTGCAAGCAGACTAGCTGTAAATCTGAGTGTATTGTCTGTTAAGCTTGCGATGTTGTAAGCCCGACCTCCTCTCTGTAGTTTATAATTGGCGACTAGGGCTGGTGATAGCTTGGAATCCTTGGTCTTTCTTGTTATATTTTTCTTTGGGTCTTGACCAATCTTGGACATCCCGGTGATGCGGTGTATCAGGTCGATGTTCAGGTCGACCTTGTTACCAAGCCAGAGGTAACCCCCATGTATGCATGAAAGTAGGATGCACACCACGGCATTAACCTCTATGCCTCGTCCAAAATGTGGTATTCTTAACAGATTGAGCAGGCCTGAGCGCTCCAGAATCTGGACATGTTCCATGGGAACATATTCATCTGCACCTGTCCTTGGGTTCTTCTGAATCGTAAGATACTGATCCGCCCGGAACTGAGGATATTTCTTACTATCACCCAGGTTATAATCTACAAATTTAACAACAATGGCATATCCTAAGAGATCTCCATCTTCCTTTACTCGAGAATCAATCTGTGGTATAGGAACAGGAAACTTACCACTCTTGGGAATTTTTACCTTTGGTGCGCTGTCAACTCGTGGCATGATGTAGTCTGTTGCGTTATGAACTTCTTCCTCCAGCTCCGAACTGGATTGTTCTCTTAATTGAGCTTGGCTCCTCATCCTTGGCAGCTGTTCGGTCTGTGATGAACTTGGTGTGACACCCTTAGGCAGCGTCGTCATAGCAGACACAAGGCCTCCACGCTCGAACCTTTCCAAAATGTCTTCTATGGGTTCTTCCTCGGACAAAACCCACTCGGTGCAATACTTTGGATTGGCAATGGCTGCAAACTATGGAAATCACAGCACTCTGTAACGAAATTAGCTTTGCATAGGGAAAACTTAACAATGCACTCTATAGCTCTCAGATCTTTGCCTCTCCCGAATGAATAATTTCTGCTTTTATGCCAAAGGCGATAATCCCGGATGCAACGGTCATCTAGGTTGCACTTGTTGGTCATATTAATTGCTTGGAAGAGACCACACCCATCATTTCGATCCTCAATAAATGCTGAAATTCGATCAATTTCCCTCGAAGCGTGTGTATGTAGGCGCCGGTCTCGTCGAAGATTTGCCAAATTTGGACAATTGATTATGCTGTACCTAGATCTGCAGTAAGGTATACCGGTCATTTCTTCATTAACTGCCTGCCAGAAGGTGACTTGACTAGCCCTCTGTCTCGTTGCAAACTAGGTACGTGGCATGAAGAAACATCACGTTGCTGCGATGCCACACCGCATCACTTGCTCAAAACAAACTTAAGAGTTTTTTTTTTGACTTTCACAAAATGAACCGTCCTTATGCGATTCTTGATACTTAGAATACCTGCCGGTGTAGACTAATTCCTGGTGCGATGCGTCCTTTCAACTACACTAGATATCTGCACCACTCGTGACTCTGAGTTAGGGCTGAGAGGTGGAGTGGCTGTCACTAGAGAGCTTAAGCCTACTGCCATTGATCATCATGGGAAGAAGCTCCCCATTCAGTTTGTTGAGCTGAACAACTCCTCCCTCTGTGACTTGCTGTATCTGATACGGCCCCGACCAATGCGTCTTGAACTTCCCTGGAAACTTAATAAATTTACTGTCATAGAGGAGTACTAGGTCTCCGATCTGAAGAGTCTTACTCTTCATGTGTCTGTCATGCCAAGATTTTTCTCATGCCTTCTGCACTTTCTGATGGAATCTGACGATGAATCTGTCTTCCTCTAAGGAAAGCAGCTATGCTAGCCTTTCCTGCACCATGTCTGTATCAGCCATTCCAGTGATATGAGCAATTCTTAAGCTGGGAAGAATATACTCCATAGGCATAACAGCCTCCTGTCCATACACCAAGCTGAAAGGTGTGTGTCCTATAATTTTCTTGCATGTAGTCCTATACGCCCATAATACAGTGTTAACTCTGAGGTCCCAATCATTCCTTTGGCTGTTGCAGATCTTAGTAAGAGCGTTTTCTAAAATCTTGTTAAAGGCCTCCACCGTACCATTAGCTTGTGGGTGGTAGGGAGTGATCTTATGGTGTTGTGTCTGGAATTCTTCTATCAAGGCTTCAATGGTGCGATTCAAGAAGTGTGTGCCTTGATCGCTCATCAAAATTACTGGGCATCCAAATCTAGTGATGATGTTTTCAAAAATGAACTGTGCGGCTGTAGTAGCATCACAATTTCTTACTGCTTTGGCCTCTGCCCACCTGGTGAGGTACTCTGTTCCAGTGATGATATATCTCGCACCAGTTTGTTTTCCTGGTGGGTTGATAGGACTGACAAAGTCTATAACCCACTTGTCAAATGCGCGCAACGTAATCTACAGTTGTAGCGGCATTTCATCTCGTCGTGAAGGTTTTTCTACCCTCTGGCAGATATCGTAGCATCTGCAAAAGTCCTTAGTGTCTTTGTGTAACGTAGGCCACCATAATCCTGTAGCTAGGATTTTCTGTGCAGTCGGATTTCTTGCGAAATGACCTCCTGCGGTACCTGAATGTGCTTCTCTAATAATAGCCTCTTTTTCATGCGGCATCACAGATCTGCGCAGGATTTCATCTGGACCTAACTTGTATAACTGTCCTGCGATCAAGGTGAAGTCTGCTGCTTTAACAACCAACTGCCTCTTTTGATGCTTGGTAAACTCCTCAGGTGCCCTTCCTGTAGTGAGAAAGTGAATGATATCAGCATAGTACTCATCTGTGATCTGGATAGAGAACAACTACGCATATGGAAAATTGTCCTCTAGATTACTTGGCTCTTCTCCTGAGTCTATTCGCAATAGATGATCAGGTCTGACGTTCAATCTTCCTGGTTTGACAATGATTTCAAAATCATACTTTTGAAAGAGGAGTAACCATCTGTAGATTCTTCCCCCTAACATTGGCTTATTGACCAGATACTTCAATGCGGAATGGTCAGTAAACATCTTGAATGAGGCACCCAACAGGTAGTGCCTGAACTTCTGTAGTGCGTACACCATAGCTAAGCCTTCTCTTTCTATCATGGTGTAGTTCTTTTTTGTTGTCGATAGCTTTCTGCTAGAGTATGCGATAGGATGATCGATACCTCCTTCTCCTGGTTGCATTAAAACAACCCCTAGTGCGATGCCAGAAGCATCCACATGTACATGAAATGACTTAGTCTAGTCTGGAAATACTAAGATGGGTGCTGTAACCATATTCTCTTTAAGTGTGTTTAGACTCTGCTGGCATTCCTCATTCCATAGGAATTTTACATCTTTCTTTAACAGTTTTTCCATCGGTGCTGTAATCTTTGCGTATCCTTTGGTGAATTTTCTGTAGTACCCGGTATGACCAAGTACTGTCCTCAATTGTTTGACTAAGTTGGGTGTTGGAAGATTTACAATGATGGCAATCTTTGTGGGATCTACCATCAAGCCTTGTCTGCAAACAATGTGACCCGAGAAAATACCGAATGGCACACAAAATATACATTTTTTCAAGTTTAGAGAAATCTGGTACTGCCTACATTTCTCTGACATTAGTCTTAAATCTCCTATGTGCTTGTCAATTAATCCAAATACAGTCCAATCATCAAAATAAACTTCTAGGAATTTATGGATGTATTCTTTAAATACGACAACTACTACTCTAGAAAAGATAGCTGGTGCATTCTTAAGACCAAAGGGCATTACCATATACTGGAATGAGCCCCATTCTGTTGCAAAAGTGGTCTTATGTCGATCTTCTGGGTGGATTTTGATCTGGTGATAGCCTGAAAATCCATCAATGAAGGAGTAGACCTCCTATCCTCCCACATTGTCTAGTACTTCATCAGTGAAAGGTGTCGAAAATGGGTCATGAAGCGATGCGTCATTGAGTTTACGCAAGTCGACACAGATCCTGATGTCTCCTTTAGTTTTATTTTCTTGAATGACCATGGGACTAACCCATTTGCTCTCTTCTACAGGCTCAATGATGCCTGCTGCTAGCATCTTATCGATCTCATCCTTAACTTTTTCTTTGTAGCGCGGATTTAATCTATATGGACGCTGCTTGACTGGTCTAGCATCCTCTTTCAATGGTATCCTCATTACTCCCAGGTCTCTGACTATTCCCTTCATCTCTCTGAACTTGGTGGGAAATAGGTCCTGATAGTCATGTAGCAAGTCTGCAATCTGTTCGACTGTTTCATCGGTCCAATAGTCTCTAGTAGAGGCAAACTTTGGTTCTGTGTCTGCGCCAATATTGATCTTTTTAATCTTGATCGGCTCTGTGATTGCTGGAATCTATAGCTTCGGTCCATCAACATCGCGAGTCCCTTCTGACTCCGGAATGTTGATTTTTCGAGGATCCTCATCCTCATCCTCTGGTTTTGCTTCGAAGTTATAGCACTCGAGCGCCTCTTCTAACTGGATGGCCCACTCAGGTTGAGTATGTACTGATAGGGTACAATCCTCAAATATCTTAATCTTTATTACATCTAGGGCCTGATCAACATTTGGATACTCAGATTCAAAAGCGAAGGTAAGTAGAAAGCTGTCTATTAGAAGTGGCCATGTAGTCGTTCCCTTGTGCAATTCAGTCTCTGTGTACCAGTTCCGTGGAACTGTGCCCAAAGTGTGAATGAATCGGTGAACCCATTCATCCTTGGGAATGTCCGACCAATCTTGTTCACACGTCTGAATATGTGACTTGGGGTCACTTTCTCTTGTGTATCTCTGCTGGACATACTCTCTGTTGGTAGAGAATCTGATCGCCATCAATCTCTTAAGATCATCCCATGATGCGATATTCTCTTTATGTGCATACCACCATCTTGCAGGTGTGGCTCGTACTGCAAGGTCCATAGCTGCGATCCTTTGCTCGTGAGGAATTTGTTGTTCAAACTGCGTGAGAAAGTCCTGTATATCTATTAGACCATGAAATGATGGAATCTCGTTGATCTCTGCGCCAATCCATCGCAGTGACTTAGTCATGTACGCACATCTGCGTGCTGAGACTTCGTAAAGTCTGTTTTGCAAGTTCTCTAGACGAACATCCGGATTCGATGCACATGAGCTGTCGCATTGCCAACTAATGTTCCCTTCTATGGTTGGATTGATGTAGTCGTCCTAGTTCCCAGTCATCTGATAGAGACTCTCCATGTTACGTGCCTCTTCCTCTGCTCGGATAGGTTCAATGTATCTAGGACCCTGAAGAGGATCTAACGGTGCGATGAATCAAATTAGTTCAAACGGTCCAAAATGATAAAAAACTATAGAAAATGGGTAAAAATTTCAAATTTTTTTACCCAACATAGTGTATTTGAGCTCAGAACTTCAGAAGCGAATTTCGGGAGCATTATCCAGCGGAATCTCTCCCCGTTTGATCCAAGTAGACTCTCATGCCCTCCTCTTCCAATTTCATGCATTTTTTTTGAATTTTCATGGTCCAATTTATTTTTAAGCCATCCATATTTGTGTGTTTCAGCCCACATGGAAATTGGGCTTTTTTCCGCATATAGGGCTCTCCATACATGGAAAAAGCACCCAAACTTGTGTACATACGCGGTTGTTTTGATAAAAGTCATGTATAGGGCCATAAACAAGGTTTTCAAATGCAAAAATTGATCAAAACTTTGGTTTTTTGTGCAGGATGGTGTTAGATTGGAGGGAAAGAGAGCATGATGATGGGGAGGAGGCAGTGCAAGGTGATCTTATGGCCCAACAAGCATTATGGGCATGTGTTTTATATAAGTTTTGGTGTCTTGGTAGCCTGAGGGCCAAACCAAGACTACTCCAACTGCTGGTAGACTATAGGGATCCAGAATCTGAGAAATTTTAGATTGATGAGATGTCACTCAACATTGAGTTTGAGGACATATACTTTATCACTGGTTTGTCCCGATGAGGGGAGATGGTGAATCTCCAATCATGTGGGCCAAGAGGTGGGCTGACTATTGATGAGTCCATAGTTGTGTACTACTTTCTGGAGATAGAAAAGGTTGGGAGTGTTAGTTCCAGTAATTGTTCTCAGACTATGAAAGAACAAGCCAACACAATCTCAACAAACACAATTAAGTAAAATAGGTCTTTATAGGGTTTTGGTTGTACAATTTGTAGACAAGAGGGTAGAAACTTCATGAAACTAAAGCAAACACTAAATCATGAACATTTGAAGGACTGAGAGGCATAACATATAAACTATAAATCAAACACAATAATCACATCACTGAATTCCACCCACAGTCAACAAGCATTTCATGCATAATAACCTTAAACAAGAAATGAGTATATCAACTGAGTGATTAACACAAATCAGAAATGAAATCAATCAATAGTCTAAATAGGGATTACATTTGCATATATTTTATAATTCAGTCATCAAAAACACATAAGAGTTTTTACACTTAGCTCATAAACCACAGCTTGATAGCCTCCCCTTGCAACAAAAATCGAACCCTTGGTCCTT
>LPNX010413764.1:90418-101899 GCA_001517045.1 Pseudotsuga menziesii
TTTTTTGAAAACAGTTATATAACTGAACAAACTACATTTAGGTCATCTGTCGAATTGTTCAATAAAACCATCATTATACAAAAATGAAATAAATTTTAAAAACTAACTAATAACTGCTTTTCTTAAAGTACTTTTACAAGTCTTTTGCTGCCTCTGCTAAAAGAGAAATTCCTTCAAAAGTCTAGGTCTTTCTTCAGACTTTCTGGTGATCTGCTTCCAAATATTCAACTCTTTTTATCAGATCCTCATTCTGTTGTGTCATATCTTGAATAGTTTGTTTTAGTTCTGTAAACAGGCTCTCTGTCTGTCTCTTTCTTTTTAAAGCCTCTTTAGAAACTGAAATCAATTCCTGATAGTGACTATTTACTTCTTCCAAATCTTCTCTCAATCTTTTATTTGCAGTCACTAATCCTTCATTCATTTCATGCAGGTACTCAGTGTGATGTTTGTATTGCTTGATACTCCTCTGCAAATTTTCATTTTCAGAATCAATGCATTTTCCTTCTAATACTGGTTGCATTCCTTTAGGCATCCAAGGGATTCTTAGCTTCCTAAAAATTTCTTCATCTTCTTCCATATGCTCTGTCAAGGTCACAAGGATTTCTAAATACTCTTCAGGTTTAATACTGCACTGAGTTGATTTCTCACCAACCTATCCTTTCTCTATACAAGAGCTCTTTAAATCATTTTGATGATGTTCTAGAATCATCTTCTTTTGAACCTCCATGAATATTTTTGAGATCTTGTTTTCAGTGAAAACTGGTTTGTTTTCTGAAACTATTTTCTTTTTACCCTTCATAACTTCTTTATTTTGACCTTCATAGTATTCTATCTCTTCCTGTGATGAAGAGTCTTCAATTTCTGTAATCTTCTTTTCAGCTAGTTTAGGGTTTAACAACTTCTTCATATGTTAGAATAGGGTTTTTTTCGGGAAATTCCGCAGTAGAAATTTTTAGTCAACGTTTCGATTCCAAATGATGGTTCCCGAATTGACTACTTGTCTTGATGATGGTTCCCGATTCGGAATCAAAATGTTGACTAAGAATGTCTACTGCGGAATTTTCGAAAAAACCCTATTCTAACATATCTCACCGCATAAACCTACAAAATGAAACTTCTTCATATTTAATTTGAGTTTTTTCTTTGGCCTAGTCTTGGGCCTCCAAGCCGTTCCAATTTATCCTAACATTTTTAAAACCTTCCCTTGATGTTTAATAGAAGCTAATTGGACAACTTTCCTTTTCCTTCCTCGTGACATTGTCTCTTCTTAAGAATGTGTATGTATATCCTATTTGGTATGAACCCTAGCTTCATCAGATAATGAAATTTCCTCTTATTCAAAGAGTAATGTAATAGGAACTTGTTCCTACTCCTTTACATCTTCCTTTACACCTTGATTCAATTCTATAGGAAAAGCATCTTCTACAGGCTCGATTTATTTCACTTCTGACTTTGAAACTTTGTTTTCTTCAATATTGATTTGCTGTTCAATTTCATTGTTTTCATCTGCTTGGTTCAAAGATTTTTCTGGTTCACTACCTTCTTCATTCTTGACTATGACCTTTTTAAGCTTCTTGACCAAATTCTGAACTTTATTTAATTGTCTCTTTTGAGACTTCTCTTCCTTCGCTGTTTGAAAACCAGACCAAAATAGGAAATATTCCCATGTTTTCTCCCTTTTCTGAAGTATAGTGCTTATAATTAGTTTTATAAGCCCATGATGAAATATATATTGTTTGGTGTGATCCTGATGTTCCTTCACCCTGCTAGACATCTTCTGTAAGCTTTTCAAGAAGAAGAATGGGAGATTCATTTTGGCTTCATGACTAAGATGTTGCAAGAACCTAAAATGATACTTAAAAACAAAAGCAAATCTCCCTTCACAAGTGATATAACTTTGTAGGATTTTGATAGGCTCTATCCATTCTTGTTTAAATACCTGAATAGGTACTCCCTTTCCCCAATCTGCTACTACATTTGGAAGTAAGTATTTTTGAGCATCAAAGGTGAAAGGAACTTTTTTAAACCAATATTCACCCTCATCTAAGATCCCTGTAGCTTCTGCTAACAATTCCCTGGTAAACTTAAACTTCAAAGTATCGAAAGTCATAATATCCTTATCCAAACACTAAGCAAATTTATAAGAGACTTTTGAGTGATATCCCTCAATTCTTTCAAAAAAATCTAACCACCCAGCCTCTGAAAATAGTTTTGCACAGTCTGGAAAATTCTGAACCTAGCTCATGTCTGAAGGTTCAACTTTATTGGTTTTACCACTTCCTTTCATTTTGAATGACTATCAAATCACTTCTTTCAGTAAAACAAACTCTAAATCTATTCGAATCTTGACAATTTGACTGACAATGCTATATTGGGAAACCAAAGCCCCAAACTAAACTCTATCACTTAAATTGATAAATGCCTTAATTCCATTGACAGAGAATTTGACATTAAGTATGAATTAGGTTTATATACTAATAATCTTCATTCAATTTCATCATTAATCCTTTAATTAGCAAAAACCCAAATACATGGACTTTGATATCAATTCGTAGCCTACTTGTCAAATTGATGAATCCAGGTGATAAAATTGTGCTTTCTTGATTGTCAGGTGTCCAATTTAATTCCTCATTCTTCTCTAACCACTACGATAACTCCAAACGATCGCCCCTCAAAGCCCTAAATTTCTGACTTGTTTTAGTATTTGATTACGCACTGCTAATACTTCGCCACAAACTCATCTGAGCTTCGTGCACTTTAGGGGATACAAAATTCAAGGCGCATTTGTCTCATCGTGTTTAACCGTCATTATTCCATCACTCTGCAACAGACCACCACAACTTTCCCTCATGATGATTTGCTTGACGTATTCTCACCTGTCACAATGATCATTCTAGAGGAAACACGTATCAAATCCATCAACCAAGTATGAATGACCTCTCATGTGTGAGAATTTTAAAAAAAAATTGAACAAAAATGATGATTTTCAAAATGCGTGATTTTCTTGTAGCGCATGTGTGTAATTTTTTCAGGCTTGCGCTACAAGAAAGTTTGCTTTAATGGTTTTCAAAAATATAACAACTAGAAATGATTTAACTTAGGTAAAATGATCTAGATCAAAACTTTATGATATTTTTAGGACCTTTTTAATTCATATAAACATTCTAGAAGCCCCCTAACTGTGAATTTCGATAAATAAAATCAAAATTGAAAAATAAAACTAAGAAATTGTATAAACATAAAGATTAAAGAAAAAAGATTCAAACTATCCTAAGAAACAAAATTTTGTAGGAAAAATGAACAAAACCAAGTTTCAAAACATAAACAAATGCATTAAAAATGAAAAACAAAAACAGGCTCTAACATCTGGCTCCTACTTCGAGATGAAGTCCTCCCTGTGAGGCTTCAAGACCCTGTAGACCAGTGCCTTCTCTGCTGCTGCCTGCTAGTCTGCAAAATTTCTATTGGGTCATGGAGTCTTTATTCTATTATTCACACCGATATATACAATGAAAGTACAGTATCCATCTCAAAAACTGTAAAAATGCTTGAGGAAACATCGATTAACTGGATTAGACAATTCCTCACCATCCAGAGTCTATAACACAAAAGTATTATTCTCCAGAACTTTTTATACTATGAAAGGGCCAAACCATACATTATCAAACTTGCCATGCTTTCCTTTCTGCTCCTTTCTAGCATCCCATCTCAAAACCATATCTCCCATTGAAAAAGTGTTCTCTTTGATCTTTCTATCAAACCTTTCTTTGATCTTTGATCTGCATAGCTGAGCCTTTTCTTCTACTATTTCCCGTTTCTGCTGTAACTCTATCAATGCATAAATTCTTCTTTGCATATCACTAGGTTCTTCCTGACAATATTGAAAAAATTTCATCATTGGAATACCCAGTTGGACAGGAAATATTGCATCAATACCATATACTAATTGGAAAGGAGAAGTTCCAATTACCTTTTTAACTGTTATTCTGTCTGCCCACAATTCATATTTTAACATTGAATCCCATGATCGTTTATTCTGCTTCAATAACTTCCTGAAACTCTGAATAATATTCTTATTAGATGATTCAGCTAACCCATTTCCTTGAGGATAATAAGGTGTTGAGTGTTTCAACAAAATCCCATTCTTTTCATAGAATGCCACCATAGCCCTAGATTTAAAAGCTTGAGCATTATCAATCAATAATTTCCTAGGACATCCAAACCTACTAAGAATATTTTCCTGAATAAACTCTATGATCACCTTATCTGTTTCATTTCTTGTGGGAATGGCTCTACCCATTTGGTAAAGAAATCTGTAGCAATCAAAATCCATTTATGTTGCCCTGAAGAGGAAGGATTTATATCTCCTATGAAGTCCAAACACCACTGCTGAAATGAGGCATTTACTACAATTGACTTTAATGGTAATGACAACAACTTTTTATTACCAACAAACTTCTCACAAGGGATACATACTCTTACTTACTGATATACATCCAAGAATAAGGAAGGCCAATAGTATCCATCTCTTAGAATTTTATAAGCTGTTGCCTTACAATACTTATGACCCCCACAAGCACCTTCATGTGATTCAGATATTACTTCAATTTTTGGCTTATCCAAACATCTAAGTAAAATACCTCTATTAAACTTGCACAATGATCTAGGGACTAAGCATAATTCTCATCAAAGATTATTAACAATTAGTCATGAAAATGGTGTAATTGGGCTAAAGAATGAGTAGCCCCTCTGTATATTCACACAAAGAATGAGTAATACAATACAATGATCATGCTGCAAGCGTGAATGACAAAGCAATTCGAATTCCCAAGGAGGTCATTCGAATTGAATGAGTGAGTCTAGCTTAACTGAATGTAAGCCACAGTCAACACTCAAGTTAACCACTAATCAAAACCCTAATTGACTCAACTGAGCCCTAACTAAAGTCAGAGTGCAATAAATGATTGAGTCTTAAATGAAAGAGATTAGACACATGTCACAGTAAGCCAACCATCAAGTGGTAGCGCTTCAATGACTCCAATGAACCCCGATGAGGTTAACTGAACATCAGAAGTGGTTGGAGGCGCTTCAGTTGACTCCAGTTCATTAAATAATCATTAAATAATAAATTTAATGAAGGAAGGCACCTTCTCTGCCCTGTTTAACTGATTGTAACCATCAATTAGCAATATGGTGCATTAATGACACTCAGATCACCCCTAGAGTGCTCCAGTTAGCCTCCCCGAATGTAGGAGAAGGCTAAGTTAGCCTCCTTGACTGAAGGTAGGCGTGGATGTGATCTAGCTGATTTCATCTAGTGCTCCTCTGATGTTAATTAAGTCAATAATACTTAGGATAGTGGTTTAACTAGGACAAATTGACCAAAATGAGTGTGAAAGGTGGTAAATGTCTCCAACACCCCCCCTTAAGCTATACTGAGGAGGAGTTAGAAAACATAAATGCATAAAAATGCTAGGGACCCAGAAAATAAAGCCATAGGTCACCCTGTACAATGCTAAAACTGAAACAATTCTAAAAAACAAACTAAGTGAGGAAAAGAGGGAAAAACCAGTGGGAGAACCCCCCCTCAAGCTGAACATTGAAAGTAGTTTGAATCACCTTGATGAAATCACCCCCAATAGTGAACGGAGGTAAGTGAACTTCTTTTCTAAAAATATCTTGTTGAAGATGTCTGCAATCTGCTCATCAATCGGGCAGTATTGCAGAATGATGGTCCTGTCATGCACTAGCTCCCTGCTATAGTGCATGTGGATCTCTACATGCTTGGTCCTCTACCTGGTAACTGGATCTATGGATATCTTAATAGCACTTTGATTGTCACAAAAGAGGATAGTGGACAAAGTACTACCAAGATCAAACTCTGAAATAATGCCTTGCAACCAAATTGCTTGGATGCAAGCATTCACCGCTCCTCGATACTTAGCCTTTGCTGAAGATAGTGCTATGGCAACCTACTTTTTTCTAGACCAGAAAATGGGGCTACCACCTAACATGAATACATATCTAGAAGTAGTCTTCTGATCAATAGAATCACCCGCCCAATTAGAATATGTGTATCCAACCAGCTCTAGCTCGGAGTCTGCAACATAGTGAATGTTGTAGGTCCTTGTTCCCTAAATATACTAGAGGATCCTCTTGGCTGCCTTACAATGAATATCATGAGGCTGCTGCATGTATATTGATACAACATTCATGGCATAATAGATATCAGGCTGAGGATGTGTCAAGTACAACAAGCTACCAATCAGTTGTAGATAGATAGTGCAGTCCATGGGAGGTGTGCTTTTTCCTTCTTCAAGGTTGATCCCTGAAAGGAAAGGGAATGATGCAAGCCTACATTCAGCCATGTTAAACTTGAATAATAGGTCTGATATGTATTTGGACTGAGTTATCATTATCCCATCATAATTTTTCTCAATTTTGAGCCCCAAAAAATGTTTTAGGAGCCCCAAACCACTCATTTCAAAGGCATTGTGGAGAGCAGTTTTGATGGCTGAAATGGAAGAAACTGTGCTACCCGTGATCAGTAATTCATCAACATATAAAAAAATAATTATTTATTGACCATTAAACTTCTATGTATACACATTTTTATCTGATCTACACCTTTGGAAGTTTTGCGAGAGAAGGAAGGCATCCATCTTGGAATACCACTCTCTTGGGGCCTGTTTTAACCCATATAGTGACTTGTTTAGCTTGCAAACCAAAGATGGATCAGTGATGTAGCCCTCAGGCTGCTTCATGTATATCTCCTCATGAATATCTCCATGTATAAAGGTTGACTTAACATCCATATGATGCACTTCCCAGTGCCTAGATGCCTAAATTGCCAAAACTAGGTGGATGGAGTCCATTTTTGCAACTGGTGCAAAGGTCTCATGGTAGTCCACGCCTTGGAGCTGAGAGAAAAATTTTGACACCAAAATTGGATTATATTTTTAGGTGCTTCCATTATTAGCAACCTTGGTTTGAAACACCCACTTTCATTGAACCAATTTCCTTCCCGGAGGAAGAGAAACTAGCTCCCAAGTAGTGTTTTTCTGAAGAGAATTCATCTCTTCATCCATGGCAACTTGCCATCTCGGATCATTCCGAGCATGGTAGTAGGACTTTGGGTATGAAATAATCATCAAATATCAAGTTTCAAACAGAAAATTATCAGGACAAGAGAGTGCAATACCTTCTCTTTGGAAATCAGACCGGGTTCTCCTTGGATCATCCGGATTTCCAATGTTATCTCCTGCGGAGGAGAGTGTCTGTCAGGTCCATGTCGGAAGATGATTTTGTACTTCAGGTTATGATTCAGCATCTAATTTTTTGTGCACACTAATATCATAAATCAAAGGATCCAAAGCAGGGTCATCAACCCCAGCTTCACCATCCAAATATTTAGTAGAATAGGAAGGAAATTAAGCAATTTTCTCCTTCACTAGTTCCACCTCCTAAAGAGGCTCATCGAACTTGACACTTCTCTCAATGATGATCTATTTTTTTTTGACATCTAGTGGCTTGAAACCTTTTGATTCATCAAGATACCCAATAAACAAACATTTTATGCTTTGCGGTTGCAAAGCCCTTCTTTTATCAAGTGGAATCCGGGCCCATGCAGTGGACCCAAACACCCGCAGGTTCGACACATCCGGCTTGTGTCCGAAGTATGCTTTGAAAGGGGTCTTCCCTTTCATGGATGAGTGTGGCACCCTGTTTTGAATGTATGCTATAGCATGCATGGCTTCAGCCCACAAATTTGCAGCCAACTTCTTTGATTCTAACTATTGGAGCAGGGTCCCGCAGCTACAGGAAAAGCTGCTACATCGGGACAGGGAAGTCAAAAGAAGACAGTACCTGAGCGGTCGAGAAGAGAGAGCACAACCACTGCACTTAAGGCAGCAGCGAAGACAGGAGGGCTCAACTACCCTCATAAATGAAAGGGAGCAACGGGCCAAGGTATTGAAGACAAAGGACAGCAGGAAGCAGCGCCCATACCCACGACCAGCGCCGGGAAGCGTGGAAGACTACAGAAAGCTATGGTGTGACGGTAAGAAGCAGCCACAGTACAGATGCGTCGACTGTCACAGTTAGGGTTTTTGGGTTACTATTGGAAAAGGCCCACAGTTTTGTAATGGTGAGACCTTCGGGCCGCCTATATAAGCATGTATCTTGTAATGTAAAAGGTTAGACAATTAGACAATTGGGTAGCTGCTTAGACAGTCAGACGGGGGATAGCCGCTGAGTCATTTAGCTAACCAAGTGTACCTAGAGTCTCAGTATTGTAAGAGTCGATCTCTAGTCCTATTAATCCATCTGTATTATCTTACTGTAACCAATAGCTGGCTCCTTGAGCATGTATGCAACAATCCGCAGGGATTGTGAGAGAGAGAAAGAGAGGAAGAGTATATTGTACGAGAAGGCAATATAAGAAATGAGATCTAAGAGAGAAGGGATCCCGGTTGTGTGTGCAGAGTTTCCCAGAAGATCTCAAGCTGCATAATAGATTGCAGTGGAACTGTGTTTACTCTCTTAAGATACAATATAAAAACCAGTTCCCGTGGACGTAGCTTCCCCCCTGGAGGTGAACCACATAAAATCCGTGTGTTGTGCGACTATTTCATGTGTTTGTGCTTTACTTATTTGTTATCTGTTACCGGTTACATGAATGTTGCTTATCAGTGATGAATGTATGTATGTTATGCTTTAGTTATAGCACATAGAAGACTAACCGCAAGTTGAATGTATCAAGTAGCCTGTGTATGAGTTTATCAGCGCTTGGTTCATGTTAGTTGACAGTTATTGTGTTAAGTGACTCCGGTATATGAGTTCCGTGAGTTCAGTGTAGTTGATGTTAAGCATATTAGACTATAGGAGTCTAAGTGAGGTTGTTTAGCTTAACTAGTAGACTAAGAGAGAAGCCTTGGGCCGTGAGGGCCATATTGAAGTCTTACCATAAAGGATATCGCAGTATAGAAAGGCGATATCGCACTGTTGGAGGAACTGCGGTGTGAGATATCGCAGGATAGGAGCTGAGTAGAGGAGATAGTTTGCGCATCATGCTAGAAGTAGCGATGCGATAAGAGTCAATTTCCTACTAGTGCCAGCTAGAAGGCGGGATCTCTATTGCAGAGAGATCCTGCTGGTAAAGAAGAGTCACGAGACCAATAGGATGCTACAGAACCCAGCTGAGGACACTTGAGTCTTCAGCCAACCCATCCAAGATCACTTCAAGTGATACTTCAGGCTGCTCTGCAGTCTGTCACCAAAAGGGCCAGTGAGTTAGGGGTTTTTTTGGTACATAACAAGTAAACTTGGGTCTGCCTAGAGAATCCAACACCAACATACAGGTGGTCATCTCCTTGAGAGACCAATTCTTCCTTTCCGCTACTCCGTTCTGCTGGGGAGTGTAGGGAATTGAATGTTGGACCTGAATACCACTTTGGGAGCATATATGTAGTAACTCATTACTGACATACTCCCCACCATTATCATATCTCAAGATATTGATCTTAATCCTAGAGGCATTCTCGATCAAGGCTTTCAGTTCAGAAATTTTTTCACATACTTCAGACTTCTTTTTGAGAAAGAAGACCCATGTGTACCTTGAAAAATAATCAATAAAAGCTAGAAGATACCTTGATCCATTCATGGATGTGACATGAATCAGACCAATGATATCAGAATGTATTAGCCCTAATATGCATGTAGCTCGATTTACCTTCCCCCGATCGAACTTGTGCTCAGGGTGTTTTCCAATCACACAGCCCTTGCAATTTCCAGTGGTTACCTTGATGACCGAGAGGCATTCAACCATGGATTTTTTCTATAATTGCTACAAATATTTGAAATTTATATGTCCAAACCTTTCATGCCACAGCCTACTAACTTCATTTCCATGAGTTAGCAAAGCGGTGGCCTTTGCATCCGCAACAAAGTGAGAGAAATCATAGGCTTTTGCATGATGGTTTGCAAGGACTTTAGCAATGAGTTTCCCGGATGCAAGCTCCATTATCTCAACATCATTTGGGATGAAAGAAACTCTCTTAGGAACTCCTATATGTGTCATCTGATAGACACTAAGGAGATTTGATGCTAGAGACAGTACATACAAAACATTTGAAAAATAGCCATTCTCAAGATCAACTGTACCTTGTCCTTCTGAAATGATGGTGGAGTCATCTCCCATGTGGATGGGGATGGATTTTCTGGTCTCCAAGGATGAAAAAGAGTCTCTTTTAGCCATCATGTGGTTCAAATCTCTAGAATCAATCAAGAGTGCTTTGGACTTCAAAGTGCTTGCCATGAGGGCATGACCTTTTTCATGTTGTGGTTCCCGATCTTATTGATCTCTCCTCCGAAAGCTTTTCGGAAGATTGATGTGATTTCTCTCAAGGAGAGAGGTAGCTTCATCAATATTCTTCTTCATGCAGGCATGTTTAGGGTGGAATCCCTTCCCGCAGTATGAACACTTGACTTTTTCCTTTCCATGGTGCCCTTTTCCTTTGTTGTTCCTTGAGCCGGAAGATTCATCATGTTGCTGGTTTTCAACTTTAGGCTTAGGATCTTTGAATTTAGTTTTTGGTTTCTTTTTCTTCTTTCCTTTACCCTTCAGATCTTTGGTCCCTGAGACATGGAGGGATTTATCACGGGAGGATCTGATGATCCCCATTTGGACAAGCTTATCATGTTCACTTGTTAGGGACTCAATGAAGGCATTGAGTGTAGGCATCTTCCATCTAGGGGTTGTGAGCTTCCCCCCATGGAATGTAGAGACAAAAAATAAATAATCAGCTCCAAGTTTGGAGAGCATGGTGAGGATTAGCTGATCATCTTCCTTCTCCACTTTGCATTGCTTCAAGAGTAAGACAATGCGCTTGAACTTTGTGAAAAATTCATTTAAGGTCTCGAAATTGGAAGGCTGGAGAGACATCAATTCATTTTCAAGCTGGTAAACTCTCAAATCATCCTTCTTTCCATATAAGGTTTCCAATTTGTCCCAAATTTCCTTTGGAGTCTTCAATCCCGAAAGATGGAAAAGAATATCCCAGGAAATAGAGAGGCACAAGAATCTGAATGCTTCATCCTTCTTGTTCAAGAATCGTGATTTGTCTATAGCAGTACCAGGCTCATATTTAGTGTCCATGGTGACTCTATAGAGTCCTCTAGAGCGTAGATGGATCTCCATGTCTCCTTTCCATGAGTGGAAATTGAACGGAGTCAAAACATCTATTGAAGAGACCATCTGAATCTGTTGGAGCGAATGCTTCACCTGTAGAAAACCTGAAAATCACAACAAAAAGGGCAATGTAAGGTTAGACAACCTGCATATTTTCGGCTTTCATCACACCCAGCATAGCCAATCAAGAAATCTTGATCAACAAGTTCTTTACTTGGGGTATTAAGTGGTAAGCCTTGGCTTCTGGTGCAGTGCTGGATTTTTGAGCTATTGCTCAATTTTCATGCAAGATC
>LPNX010413764.1:105570-118567 GCA_001517045.1 Pseudotsuga menziesii
TAATGATAAGGTTTTGTTATGCTCAAACATAAAGGCTCCATGATAGCTTTTGGCATTAGGTTATGAGATGCTCCTGGATCCAAAAGGCAATTATGTATCATCACTACTACATTTCGATCCAAAATCCGATGGTTACTTCCGACGGCGCGTGGATTTTTTCTTTTAAACCTACCAAAAATCAGAAAGTTAATTTTTTTTTTAAACTTTTGGCCATAAGCGTCGCTTAAGCGACGTCTAGCCTCATAAGCGTCGCTTAAGTGATGGCGCATCAAAAAAAAAATCATCTTTTTTGGTCATGCTGCTTTCCATTCTTTGTTTATGCGTCGCTTAAGCGACGACGCATCAAAAAAAATATCATTGAATAAACATTTCACCTTCACTAAAGCTTCATTTCATCGTTGGAATGTTTGAGCTGGATTTTATCCGTGAACAAGAGAACTGTGGTTCGATTCGAATGGAGTCTGATATAGATTTTGTTTTTTGAGCCTCTTATACAAAGTCCAAGGCGCTCAGACAGCTTGTTCCACCGCCGATTACCGCTGCCGGAGCGCGGCTGGACGAATTTGGTGGAAAAATGTTTAGATTCAAAGTCAAGGTCTAAATTGCCAAGGTCTAAACTTTGTAGTCGGCCATGTTCACTGATGTTCCTAGATACTTGCTCTACATGCATAAATGGTGATTCTCTTTCTTTATACCTTGGTATTTTTGTGGTATTTATATTTGTTGGTTGTAATGTAGGATATTCCCTAATTTTATTTTCAAATATTTTTGGGATGCTGGACACCACAAAGCATTGTTTGATTGGTTTCTTTTGTACTTTTTGAATAGTCTAGCATCCTCTTGCTTTTGTTTCATAGTTTTCAACCTCCCAATCATATAGTTCTACATCTGAATTGTATCCTACTGAGTCTTGGTTTCCTAAGTAAAGTTCTTCATATATATTAGGTTCTATGTAATCTTCATTGTTTTGTATCTGATATAGTTGTCAGATGTCAACTTCTTCATCAATTGGTTATGTCCAAGGTTCTCCTTGGGATGGATGAATAGGTACTATGAATTTTTGTCCATTCCCTTTTAATTTGATTCTTTCTCTGTCCAAGGATATCAAGGATTTCATTTTTCTCCCCCAAGGTCGACCTGCTAACGCTGGGAAGGAACTGGATCCTTCCTTAGGGTTAATAATTTTGAAGTCAACTTTAGTCGATATACCTTTTATCATTGTGTCGACATTTTTCCAGACTCCAATAGGTTCAATTAGGCCTTGGTCTGCCAGTTTCAGGTATACACCTAATTCATATAATCGAGGTTTGCCTAACTGTTCCCATGTGTGTCAAGTCATAATATTTACCTATGATCCGAAATTGAGTACAACTTGTCGGACATGGTATCCTTCAATTTCCAGGTCGACAAGTGGGTCAGCATCACTTTTATCTTTTTGATTTAGACTGCAGATATTGTTTGTTTGTTTTTTGGTGTTCTTGTTGTGTTTTATTTTATACAGTAAGTCGATGAATTGTGATATTGTTTTATCTTTTTGTACCAACCATATCAGCTCTTTTACTGTGTCCTGTTGATTATCATCTTCTTCTTGTTGTTGAGAAAATTCTCTAAATATATTTATTGCATCTTTATATATTTGTTTTTCTTTAACTGGATCAGGGTAGACATTTTTTTCTTTTATTTTGCTTATTTGGGGTTTATCACTCCCAGTTTTCGTCCCTTGTCAGGTTACGATATGTAAATTATTTGTATTGATAATATCATGTTTTTGCACACACAACAGGAAATTAACATTCTTTTTTTATTTATCTTTTTGAGAATAATAGTGCAATCCTCTAATGAGTGATCCCCTACACCATAATTAGTACAATTTTTTAGGTCAGTCCTGTCCTTGTATGGACAGTCTGCATGTCGGTGTCCCTCCTTATAGCATGTGAAACATTGGATGGGTTGACGTGGTCGGTTGTCTTGATTCCCATAGAATCGACCTCGACCTCCGTAGCCTCCATGTCGATTGTCATACCGACACTCGTATCTTCAACCTTCATATCTTTGATTGTTTTGATCATTTGATGCGTTGTTTTGCTCATTATTCTATGCAACTGCACTGGTCTGATAGACTGCATGATAATTATGTCAATTCTTGAGATTCAAATGGCAGTCGACAGTGTTATGATTTTTAGTTTCACAAATTACACACCATGATGCTTTGCCATTCTTCATATTAAATGGGCAATCTTTTGTCAAATGGTCTCCATGCTCTTGGAAAATTTCGCAAAAACATTTTGTCTACACAAATCGGACGTCCTATCGGCTAATGTCCTGTTGACAGTTTTCTTTTGAATGCCTGGCCATCGAGCACTTCATGCACCAGATATCCTGACTTTTGAGGTTTAATTCTTTTAATGACTTCTATACGATCTCAAGTTGTTCTTCTAGTCTGTGATCGGTGGAGTATGCTGGTATGTCCTCATCCATTTCTACTTGGAGAGATTTTGTAAGCACATATTCGTAAGTCTTGAATGTCTCCAGACTTATGTGTCGGTGAATTTTCTATGATAAACCTGTAAGAAACCACTAGATTAATAGTTGTCTGTTAATAACATAGTTCAATTGGCTAAGAAGGTCTTTCCATTGTTTATCGTAATCGTGGACATTTTCTCTTGGCTTCTGCGATGTTGTCTTTAGCTTCTTTGCTGCCAGATGTTTTGCATCTGGAGTCTTAAAAAATGAGAGGAATTGCACTTTGACTTTGGCTTTGGTTGCTTAGGGGGTTCTTTCAGAAAAGGTCATGTACCAAGTTAATGCCCTTTTCCTCAAGGCACCAGCAAACTGCACCATTTGCTTGTCTTCATCCGTAAATTGGTTGGCCTCCCAAGTTGACTCACGAATGAACCAGTGTCATATGGGGTCTTCATCACCCTCATATAGAGGGATGTGTGTTGACCCATGACCCATGTCAGAATCACTGCCACCGTCTTTTTCAGGAGGTGATGGTGGTGGGGGCAGTGGGGTTATTTGTTTATTGCTCTCTGCAGAACTATCGTTGACGAAACTCTCATTTTCGTCGGCTATTTTAGTTGTTGTTTCTTCTTTGACCAGCAGTTGGTGATTGTCGACTTCTTCTATCAATGTCCAACTACAATTGTTCATCTGCTATTCTGAATGTTCTGTGTTCTCCAAAGCTGTATTTGGCAGGGGGGGTGCTCCTTCATGTGTCGGTAAAAGTAAGTGGATACTTCGGTTGGAGGGTACCGCTTAAAGCATAACCCAATTTCCTTCTTCTGGTTGACAGATAATTAGATGTCTACCAGTGTATGTCTTGTCGTTTAGTCGGCTCCATATACCAAAGTCACCAGCTCCTAGTCTGAGGTCTTCTTCGACAATGGCTAGTATCTGGGTACGGGGATTTGTCGAAGATAGAGGTTTTTCTTCCTGGGGAATTTCTAATTGGAGAGCTTCTCGCTGCTCTATCCACAATTCTTCTTCCATAGGGGACACCTCTTCTTCCACGCCTTCTTCTTGTCAGTCATCACCCGACTCTGGCAGATCTCTTTCCTAGTCAGTCACCCTAGTACTCATTCCTCTCTGCAGCGCTAAGGCTCTTTCTCTTCTTTCTTCCCTTCTTTGTAGTCTCTTCTCCCTCTCTATTTTCTAGAAGTCCACCATACCTTTGTGTGACACTGTCCTCTTGATTTCATTTTTAGGCTGACTTCTCATTACTGGTGATTGGTATCTTCCTTAGTCGACTAGAATCCACTCCACTTTATCTCGACATATGACCAGCTACCCCCCCATAGCCTACCTGATGCTTTAGAAAGCCCGGATAGTTCTGTCTACTTGCTTAGGAAGTATTCCAACTCCCTTTCAGCAATGAATTTTTCCCACTTCTTTTGTTTTTCCACCCAGTTAGGGTTTAACGGCGGTCCACGAAGTGATGGATGAGGTTCGACAATGTGACCCACTCCTTTCTCGATCAGGAACTTAAACAGCAAGGTCGGTAAGGAACAAAAAAATTGCTCGGTGAGGTCTATGTAGAATTTCTTTTTGATGGTTTCCACTGAAGTCCTTTCTTCTACTGCTTGCTCCTCGTAGAATTCGTCAGTGATCTTTTCGAACCACTCCGACAAGTTTGTTCTTCCTCCTTGAATCAACTTTTCTAGTAACTATTGATATTTAGTTCCTTCCAGCTTTTTCATCCAGGAGTTTCTTCAGCATTTGGGGCACTAATTCTACAAACTTCTCATGTGTCTCTGTAAAGAATCTTTCCTTTGCTTGTGCGGTCATCAATCTGTTTCTCCGTGCATAATTCTACAAATAATTTGCTACTTTACACTCCCACCAGTTCTTAATCTCCTGCTCTAGTATCATCTGCTTGCATACATCTCATACATGTACTACCAGCAATGGAACTAATGTTGTAATCTCACAGATCACATAAGGTTACCAATAATACACACTAAAACATACATACTGTTAGCACTCAGAATGTACCCATGTTGTGAAAGGTAGATCCCAAGGTAACAACAAAAACCACTTTAGAATGTATTTATAACCTAATACAGTCAGAGAGGGATCTCTCACTATTTACAAATTTTTTATACTCAAGATATTCAATCAAAGACACTCAGTAGGTCAGATTTCTTATGGGACAAATAGGACAAGTTTGTTTTAAAATACTTGGTAGGACGGTCATGGAGGAGACCATTGGGCAATGGAGTCAACAATCAGATCTGAAATAGGTTGCAGGAGGTAGGGTTTTGAAGTTTTATGATCATAGGTAAGGTAGGCACCATTTCCTCAGTCTTGAGGTATTAGCAGGTTGATTAGTAGACAAAGGGAGACATTCCATCAAACAGAGCACCTAACTAGGGCGAATTCTGCAAGTCTTTAGAAGAAAATATTTTGAAAATGCTTGAACAATGGATCTAGAGCATGCAGGATGAATTCTAGCCCATAAAAACTAATTCTCAAGCATGAAATCAAATACAAAATGGAGTGGGAAATAGGATAAACAGTTACATAAATAAATTACTTACTGAAGAAAAAGATGGCACAAGAATCTCTGATATGAAAAATATTTTACATTCCTCCTCTGCAAATTTCATTCATTTACTGAAAACGTGAAGCCATTACAATGTAGAGTCTCTCCTCTCTTGAAAATCCTCTCTAAAACTATCAATTACATTTTAATTTATATAAGAATAACCTCTACCTAACTTTGAATTCAAAACCTAACTGAACTCTAAAAATAGAAACAGTTACAACAACGTTTCTCATGCATATCTGTAATGGTGATAGCCGTGTGAAATCTGGGAGAGGTTTTTATAACTGGACATGTTCCCAACAAAACCCATGTCTTCATTTATAAAAAATCATCTCAATATCCTCGAAATATTCCTTTGAATCCGATGACTCAAATAATAAAATTGTAGATTTCTGGAAAAATGACTTGTGAAGATATTTTAAATTCTCCCAACCTGTGATTACTGTGTAAAAAATGAAGGAGGTTTTTTATTATAGTCCTGTTAGGAATAAAAAATTCTCTCATTTTTTTCAAATTAAATTCCATTTGTCCAAAAAAATTCTTTGAATTTGATGGTTGAAATAGTCCTTTGGAAAACATGAAAAATGGCCTGTACCACTGACTTTGTTTCTACTAAACCACAGCACCTGTGTGAAAAATGAAAGTGGTTGTTGTGGATAGATATTTTTTGAATAAAAGCCTCTCTCAATTTCTCCAAATTCATATTAATTTGATGTAAAAAATTATTTTAATTTGATGACTAGAACAGTCATTTTGACATCTGAACATTGTCCCTCTGAAGATGACTTTGCCGATCCCAATCTGTAGCACCTGGATAAAAAATGAGAGAGGTTATTGTATATAACAATGTTATTATGAAAAAAAATATTTCATTTTCTGAAAATTCTTCTTTATTTTCTGGAAACAGGTCGTTGAATAAAATGACTAAAACAGTCATTTTCAGAAAAATATGCTATGTTGCTTTTAAACCTTGAATTGTTTAACTGTAATTCAGAGAACATATAGCATCTATCCTTGTAAGATAATATATTTTAAGATAAATACCATGAATTTATTGATCAAGGTAGCCATATTTTTTAATAGTTCCTCCAAACACTTGAATAATCCCAAGCTTTGACACACTCTCTACTGTCTGTTTGTAAAACTTTAAACACATACCAATACCTTCACGAATGCTCTCACTGTGTATATTTCTGCAACTCTTCTGGGCTGATGTTCTTTTTGGGATTCCCTTCTGCATTGTTGAGTGGTGGCTTCCCTTTTCTTTCTCTATAAAAATCAATTTCCAGCTCCTTGATCAGACTCTTTATCTCCGCCATTTTCCCTGTGATTAAAAACACGTAAAAGTTGAGTTTGGAAATATGGTGGAATGTCTCCTTCCTTTCCCACGCAGCACACAAATGAAATGAAAAAACCATATCAATTTTAAATAATGGTCTATTCCAGAGCCTCCACTGAGTTTTTTTTCCCAAACCACTTTTCTCTGCGGAATTCACAAAAAGTTACCACGTGGAAAGTGGTTTAAATTCCGCTACCACCTTTCCAATTTAACTGTCGTGCAACTCTATCCTCCAGATCTGATGATGACCGTCGATGCATTTTCACTTTATTTTTCAACCGTTGGATTAGCTTACACGTACACATTCCGCTGAGCCCTTTTGTGTTAATTAACGCGCAACTTTACTCTCCGGAAACAATAATACCTGTTGATGAGTTTTCACTTTTTACATTAGCCGTCGGATTATTTTATGTGCTAGTGGTTCGATTATACCTTAAGAAAGGTAATAAACCTTGTTTAGCACTTAAACCTTCATTAAGACTTGGTTTGGTGAATAAAGGCCACTTTTTGACTTTGGAAGAAATATCCAAAACTATATAAGTTTGAATCAAATAAAATAATAACTTTATAAAACCCATTTTATAAATTTCATTCAAAAATTAATAAAAAAAATTTCCCCACTTGTGAAAAATTTATTTCTCTTTTTACCTAAAATTATTTTAACTTCTCTTCATTTCCAACTTGGAAATAACTTAATGAGAAAACTTTGGAAACCAACTCAATCACCCATGAAAACTTAAAATTTTGAAGGCAATAAGACCAATTCCGACAAAAATAAATTTAGTGCTAATACATACATCACGAATACAAGAGATAAGAACAAGTAGATAGAATAACAGATTATATTAACATGAGAGGGTCCATACAATACAAAGAACTGAATCGAGTTCTCATCTAGCTCAACAGCCTAATATATATGAATTACAAACAGTTACAAATAACTACGTGTCGGTTCACTCAACCGACATGACCTTAGGTGGCCGACCTAATATCTAACTAGTTGGTTGATCGACTAAGTCAGCTATCGTTCAAGTCGGCTATCATTCAAGTCAGCTTACCAACTTGATCCTCCAACAAATACCATGAAAAATTGATTGCATATAGACTAGAGCATGCTAGTTTTTCTGATATGAAATAGTCACTATCTAGCACGGTAATTGTAGATAAATTGGCTGATGAATTTGAAATATTGTTCGCCTTTAAAGAAGCATGTGCACATTTGCAAAGCTATTCTTATAAGGACCACATAGAGTTACACGTGTTGGAAAAATAAATGTCCATGCTAGAACTACCATCTCCAAATCAGTGGAAGACAATCAAGAGGTTCAAAAGGACCAAATTCACACTACACACCCCAACGTGATGAGGAACATGTCTAGATGAGTCAGCAAAAAACCATTGGAAGGGTCCTGAAACATCATTTTCATTTCAAGTGAGCATGATTCCCAGCTGTCGCATTACCATTTTTATCAATCGTACTTGATATTCCATATTCCCTGTTTTATGTAGAAATCATGGTGAATGCGCCACCTCATAGTTGTTAGGATATACGATGATGATTCATGATTGATTCCCATTTTTGTAACCAAATTTGGCTCTATTTTAAGGTTGGTCTCGGGATCTCAATAACATTATAAATGTAACCTTTGTGGAGGAGTAAAGAGGTTGGTTGGAATTTCATTTTTTTGAAGCCTCTGTGCTCGGATTGTAGCTCTGTAAACTTTCTTGGAAGTGATAATGAAAAATGTTTCTCTTAGTTTATGAGATTCAACACGGTGTTCATATTCAGCCTGTGTTTCCTGTTTGCATCATTTTCACATGTGTAAATTCTTGCTAATTCTTTCTAGTTGTTGTTAGCCGAAATATTTCACCTCCTGTAGACAGCAAGGTGTTCCACTGGTCTGAGTGGTTCAGATCTATAATAAATAAATCACAAAGGCTGATACCTCTCCCTAGATGTTGTAGATATCTGGAATACAAGGCTTTGATAGTTCACCTGCATACTTGCAAAAGAGTTCAACACGAAACAAATCAAATCAACCAGAATATGATCTACTAATCTATGCTAGTGACTAAGGAATCTAGCAATATATATTTGAAATCAAACATCAACAATATATATGGGACAGAAAATGAAATTGCATTAGAAATATGAAGAAGTTTACAACCAAGCCTTAGTGTTGACATGCATCTCCATGAAACCAGCTCTTCATCCCCAAAATATTTGACTCTAGCTCTCTATGCTCTCTCCAAATGATCTTGGGCCAAGAATCAATCCAACAACATAACAATACCTTCAATGTTCTCCCCTCAACCATGGCTATGAGATCATATTTATAGGGCTTTAATGGATAGAGATGGTTGAGAAATTAGTGGGTGAGGTGGCCTCTAAGATCCTAGGATGAGGGATCTCTAGCTCAACCAACCCACAACAGTAGGGATAAGGAAGTACCCGAGGCTTATCATCTAGAAGCCTCGAGAAACTTCTCTTTTTCCCTTTTTACCCAGGGTACCGCGCTTTTCCTTCTATGACAGAGTAGTTCTGGTAATAATCGCTTATGGATCAAGGGTGACAGGAAGTGGCACCGCTTGTGGACAATCGATGAAAAGCGGTGCGAGCAGGGGTACCGCTCCTGGATAAAGGGGCATGAGTGGTGCTGGGAATTTGTATGATAGACTGATAAAAAACCATTTAGTTTTCACTCCAAAAGCTGGGATTCAGGGCATGTAGGTATGTCAAAGGTCTTATCACATGATGGTGACAGGATTTTGGTATAACAAGATGCCCCCCAAAGCATGATTCTTAGAGTGATACGATAAACAAGAGCTTTGAGAACAAGTCGTCGCTAGGAGATGAAAATGTTGGCTCGATCGGAGTATGCAGTCAAGTAGGAATTTGTAGTACATCAGTATGTTGACTCATAGACACAAGTAACCAAACTCATAGTTGCAGACCAATACAAGGCAGATCCATGAGTGGAATAAACAAGCATGGCTACTAGAATACAACGTAGATGCATGTGATAGAGGACTCAAACTTGGACATAGCTACCAAAAATACAACGTAGATCTATGTCATACAGATGCAAATTTGAGCATATCCATGACCATACAAATGTGGATCCATGCTAGATATACAAAAATCCATCGCAACCTGTGGAAAAAGAAATGAGCGCTTTTAAACAAATGCCCAGGGTCTTCATCTCGTCTTCCACAAAGTACGATTCTATCCATGTGATTACAATGATCTGAAGTTGAACATGGTAGAAACCACTTGATTACCAGCCAATGATGTGAACCGTTAACAAGTGCGAGGGAGATCACCATTAATGTCAATGATTCCCAAGGTACTATAGTACAATATACTGAGTGCGAATAGATGTCTTGATGTTGAACACCCATTTGATTCTATCGATCAAGGGTCAATGATGTGAACCTATGTTGAGAGCGAGAGAATCTGTCATTAAGGCATACAGATCTCAAGGTACTAAGCATTGTTTCTAATACTATTTCTTGGATGATGAGCTGATGTCGACGGGAATAGTCTCATTGAAGGAGTGCCATGATGAGTCCCTCATCGATGACATGAAACTCAAAACATAGTTCTAGAATGATGTGAATGTAGTAACCATTGGACTGACTCAAATATACTAACACAAAGACTTCTTTAGATCCCCTTTGAACATTGGGTGACACGTCAAAATGACTTGGCAGCATGACTAGACAAGATAGATACACAATGTGATAGTGGGCAATGCATTCTTTTGAAAGACTCAAAGGATTGGCATGACTCATGAAAGTGGATCATCACAGAGATCAGCTGAATACCCAATTGACTGACATGATTGTGCAGAGAAGTGCCATGTTCAAAGGTAATGACAAACAATTGTCATTATTTGCAAAATGATTCCCTTTCCCATTTCCACCATCATGATCGATGAGTACCTCTTTTCGGTTTTACGAGTTCAAAGAGGGTAACAAACACTTGATATAGCTTGTCAGAAGACAAGTCCAGTCTCATATGTTTTATGAACCTGAGAGAGGAGGGGTTCATTCCCAAAACGAGTCTCTCAATGTTTAATAAGAAAACTTGGTATTGTTCATGTTTAGAGAGTCTGAATGAATATGGAAGAAAACTCCATGGGGGTCCTTTTTCGTATGATTTAGTCTCTAAGGCTCGAAAAAGTGTAAAATCATACCTTAGAGAAATCTTCCAGTCATGATTGGCTGGAGTGTTCCTTTCTTGTAAATAGTCCTATCTGAACCGAGAAAGAGATAACCTACCATTAGACGGACGAATCTTCAAATACTTTAACGAATGTGAAGAAGACAAGATCACTCAACAATCTTTTTGTATTTAGGGAGCCTAAAAAGGGTTTAAAGAGAACTCCATGAGGTTTCTTTACACAATGTCACTTTTTACGAGCCTGGAAAGATTCAGAAATGGACTCGACTATCTTTTCATGTTTAAGGAGTCTGAAAAAAGATGTAAAAAGAAGACTCTGTGGCGTTTCTTTACATAATGTTGTATTTTACGATCTTGGAAAGAAACTTGAACTTGACTCAGAACTTTGATACTAGGTTTTAATGAGCATGACAAAGTGTCATAATAAACGCTCAAAAACCTTTTCCATTTTGTGAAAGTACAAAAAATCCATAAACAAACTTTCCAAAGCTTTTACTAAAGTCAACCTGCAGACGACTCATAAACAAGTGTTAAATGCATCCAACATCAACATTAAGGGATTGTGACAAATAGATTTTTACTAGAACATGATGTAATATCAAAACTATACTATGTCAGGCCCAAAAAATGTCTATATAAAGTAAGTAAATAGTAAAAAAATCAAACATTTCACTATTTACCTCTAGCAGAGAGCACTTGGAGCATTTTTTAGCCAAATTTTCTACAGCTGATACTGGGTGTTTCCATCGTCTGTTTCAGTCTTGTTAGTTGCAGGTAATAGCTAAGACCCTTATATTTTAATTCATAGCTTTTATTTTGGGATTTGGTGGGGTTTTATACCTGTTTGGCAAGCCCCAAAATCCAATTTGCGGGAACCGTGGCTACCCCTTGCAGGATAGGCGGTACCGCCTGAGAACCGTACCAAGAATATGATCGACAGGCGGTGCCACCACCTGTCTCCAATGGGGCACAGACAGTGCCAGCCGTGGAGAATTTAATCCAATGATATAGGCAAAATTTACTCATTCTTTTGATTTGCAATGACTCAAGGATGATATTAATACATACCATTCTTGTTTTTGGCATGTCTAGGCTTCCAAAATATGGTGATATGGAAGGAAAGAACACATGATGACGAGGATGCTGTTGCTGAAAGGAATCTGGTTTGTATTGCCGCACTCTAGAACTATGGGATTTTAAAGTTCTTCTGGACACCAAGTATGGTGTCCCATGAGAGACTATTGGAACACATACTGAGAATGTGGAATCCAGAACAATAGTATTTTGAGGTGGGGGAACACATACTTACAGTGGAGGTAGAGGATATCTACTTCCTGACTGGCCTATCGAGACAGGGTGCCCCTATCTCATTAACAGGTTCCCGCGGTGGGGACATTACCACCAGAGAGCTCATAGATCGACATTGCATACCAGGTATAGGCACATTGGGGAAGAAAATCCCTATTAGGGCAGTGACAGACAGGGCTCTATGGATTTTTCTATTCACCATGCAGAGGGTGGAAGGGAGCCAGGGTGTACATCAGGCTTCCATGGCACATATGTTGTATGCCCTAGAGGCTATGGCACCTATGGTGTTCAACTGGGTGGAATCATTGCTTCCAATATTCAAGGATCAGCTGACTAAATTTCGGTAGGGAGAGTTGAAGCAGTTCATCTTTGGTTCCATCTTAGCTTTCTTCTTCTTTGAGTGGGTGCCACAGATGATGCCCCAGGTGACTTTTCAGAGTCTGAGAGCATGAGACCCCCGCATGCTAAGGTGGGTCCAAGTCATGGCTAACACAGGAGTGGGTAGGGGCAGAGTGAAGTTCGGTGATCCGTTCTTTAGATGGCTGCGGGATCAGATGCTCATGGTCGAGGACTATGCCTATGCAGGCATAGATTTTATAGGTGATCCTGACCTACCACTCCCACCTGGAGGGAAATGGGGTGACATTGAAAAGAAACAAGAAACCCTAAAGATGGAAAATGTTTTTATATTTTTTATGTTTTATATTTTTTATGATAAGTGATGAGACTGGTTTGTCTTCATGTAGATGTTAGAGCAGTGAGGCTTGGAGGAGCATCTCCATTAGAAAGGAAATCCGGAGCTCGCTTCGTGCCACATGGTGATGATATCACTGGGGAGCTGGAGGAGAACATAGAGAGGTTGACTCTGGACATCCTAGATTCTGACATAGATGACCTCCTGAATAGATATCAGAGATCTAAGGTGGGAGTACCAGGTCGATTCAGTAGGTTACTACACAGGGTGGCTCGAGCAGTGATGTGTTATCACGAGCACCACTAGTGGATGAGACATGTATACTAAAAGCTGATAGCTTCAGGATTTTGTATGATGATTTGCTTGAAAGCCTACGTGCTTTAGACGAGGTCTCGGGACCTATTTTGTAAAATTTTTTTGTGT
>LPNX010413764.1:118839-129427 GCA_001517045.1 Pseudotsuga menziesii
AAACTACATTATGCTTCCTAGGGATATGCCTATATGTAATGGTTCCAAATGATCTTTCTAACAAACGTACCCTTCGAAAGAGGCGAAGGAGCACCAGGTTCCTAATGGTGTAGACATGGTTTAAATGACAAACCATGAGCTAAGAGTCCATCAAAACTACTAGATCATGGACATCCTGGGAGGCAGCTTCAGTCAGAAGACCGATGACTACTTCATACTCAGCGATGTTATTAGTAGCGGGTCCTAAGCAAACCGCTCCTGAACTGACCAAATCTTCAGCTGGGGAATAGAGAACCCAAGCAGCCGAGGCTAGATTCAAGGTGTGGTGGTAAGCACCATCAGCAAAGGCATAGAAATCCATCTGCATGACCAAAACATGGTATAAACAGATGCAGACACCAAAAATCAAAACCATCTTGAAAATACTAAAAGCACACTAAAATTCAATCGATATACATATATACAAGATACCATCCAAGAAAACTTAGGAATGGTACCTTTTCAGGTACAACCCATTGCGAGGTTTCCCCAAAGGGATTCCGTCATAATCAACTAAATCATAGGCTCCTTTCTCTAACACCTTGGAAATAACAAAAGGTCCATACCACATGGACTTGAACTTACCCTTTCCTAGCTTGTCATATCTCTGGTCATAAGTCAAAACTAGGTCACCCTCGTTGAAAACACAAGGCTAGATGGATTTATCATATTGCACCTTGACGCATTTCTTATGTGCCTCATTAGCCAAGGAAGCATCTCTACGAGTCTCATCAAGGTTATTTAAGTACAAAAATCTCACTTCCTCTACGGAAGTGTCTGGGAGAAGTTCGACGGCAAGTTGTAAAGATGGAATCTGACATTGGATCGGCAATATAGCTTCAAGTCCATAGACAAGCTGAAATGGTGTGAAACTAGTAGTTGTTTTCATGGAAGTCTGATAATCCTAAAGAGCAGAAAAAGAACGAGATTCCAATTGGATTTATGATCTCCAACCATCCGACGAAGCATAGTTTTCAAAACCTTGTTAATGGCCTCTACCTGACCATTAGCTTGCAGATAACACGGCATAGATTTTTCATGGTGAAAACCTAGCTTGGCACTCAATTCCTCCATCATTTGATTACAGAAATGAGATCTGTGATCAGTGACGATGGAATGCAGAACTCCAAATCTATCTATGATATGATTGAAGAAGAAGAGAGCGGAAGTCTTACCATCTTCTGCATATGTAGGCATGGCCTCAGCACATTTTGTGAAATAATCCACAGCTACGATGATGTAACCATGCCTCCCATCTAAGGTAGGTTTACAATGCATGAAGTCAATCCCCCATTTGGCAAAAGGGCCAACGACAATCACGGGGTGAAGTGGAGCAGGATGGGTGCGCTTTTTGGGATAAAAATGTTGGCAAGGTGGGAATTTCTTAACAGCCTCATGATAGTATTTGAAGACAGAAGGCCAGAAATAGCCAGCGTAAAGGATTTTATGGGCAATCATTCAGCACGTGTTCAGCCTCCTCATGATTGAGGCATCACTGGAGAATGGAGTTAATCCCACGTCTATACAAGGTATCATTCAAGATAAGATAGTATTTCGCGTGGTGACAGATGTGGCGACGATCATTGTGAGATAGATGCAGCTGAAAACACTGGGTCTGGAGATAAATCAGCAAATCTCCATACCAAGGATCAGTAGTGCTAATCAGGAACAGGAATTAATCTGGAAATGAATCGTTGGGCTCAGATTTTGTGGTAGCACAAGGAAGGTCAGATATAAGCTTGGCAAAATCGAGATCGAACTCCTGAAGGATGAGGATCCAACGAGAGTACTTTCCTCTGAGTATCAATGATTCATAATGTAGTACATCGGGTTCTAGTCTACCAATACGATGGTAGTGCGAAGCAGAATGTAGTGACAAAATTTTTGCACAGGAATGACCATGGACAAAGCTAGCTTCTCCACATGTGAATAATGGGTTTTAGAATCAATAAGATTCTTACTGGTGTAATAAATCACATGCTCCTAACCGTGGAGATTGTCCCGTACTAAAACCATGGCGATGGTAGTAGCAGAGGCAGCAATATACAAGAGAAAATCCTTTGAATAATCAGGGGGGTGTATCAAAGGTGAATGTGTCAGATCATGCCTAAGACTATCAAAGGTGCTTTGGGCCTGGTCATCCTAGAAAAATGGAGTGTTGTTCTTGAGGAGACGCATATAACCGTGTGTTTTCTCAGCGAAATTGCACACGAAATGGCGGAGAAAGTTTGGCTTCCCCTGCAAACTTTGGAGTTCAAGGATGTTGGTTGGGGCTGGTAGATTAATGATGGTGTCAATCTTCAAAGGATCGAATTGGATGCCATATTTGGATACCACAAAGCCAAGCAGACATCCCGTCTCAATGCAAAAAACACATTTATGCGGATTGAGTTGTATATTATAATGATGACATCTCAGCAATATGTCTCTAAGATGATGAGGATGGTCCTCCCATCGCTATGAATGAGCAGGGAGGTCGTCAAGGTATGGTTCAACAATATGTTTAATGTTGTGAAATGCATAGGACATCGCACGCTGAAACATGGCTCTAGCGTTTTTTAAGCCGAAAGGTAACTTATTATATGCAAAGGTTCCCCATGGGAAAATAAATTCCGTCTTATGCTGATCGGAGGGAAATATCTCAATTTGATTATAGCCGGAGAAGCCATCCATGAATGAAAAGATGACACTTCCAGCACAGTTGTCGATACTATGATCGATGTGCGGGGTAGGAAAGTTGTCCTTGGGACAAGCTTTATTTAAATCCCTAAAGTTGATGCAGACTCTAATGGTGCCCTACTTTTTATTGACAGGGACAATGTTCGATACCCATTCTGTCAGAGGTACAAGATAAATAAAACCAACTTTCAGAAGTTTCTCAATCTTAGCTTTAATAGCTGCGACCTTCCTAGGATGGACTTGCCTAAGTTTCTTCCTGACAGGTTTAGCTGTGGGATAAGTTTTAATCTCATGGACCACAATGGAAGGGTCAATCCCCAACATCGCTTCATAGGACCAGGAAAAAATATCACGGAATTCCTTAAAAAGTGCCTTATATGCTTCAGATTCATCCGTGGAGCAGTTCTTCCCAACATGAATGTGCTCAATAGCATTAGACTTGGATGATATGTCAATTGGGTTTGTTTGAGTAATGTTGCAAAGGTTTCCTTTATAATATGTATCTTGCAACAATATAGGACTTTGCAGAACATTGGCAATATCAGTAGGAAACAAGGATGCAAAATCATGGTTTCCCAAACTGGTATTGGGAAGGAACATGGATCTATGATGGTGATCCTCCCAAATGGGCTCATCTATATTCATGATCTCTATAATGGACTCGTCAAAAGGAAAAGTCTCAGAGAGATAGTCTGGAATCAGAAGAGAAGGTTCTAACCAGTACGGTAAATGGTAAGGATCTGAAGCCACTAAATGAATGTCATCAGTGTGAACATCGGAACAAGTTTGAATGGTGTCATACATAGCTTCGTGCGGGCTCAACGAGGTGGACTCAACAACATTTGTGCCCTGGGGCTCAATATCAAATGAGGCGATCATATGTACTGTCGCGGTATCCATGCTAGGAGGAGTAGAGGGAAAAATCCCCATAAGGGATGAATCCTTAAGCATACCTACCCCAATCGACTAGTAAGGAGGAGGGGACCGACCTAACATGGGAATGTTATTAGCCATGGAGGTAGTAACATTCGGCGTATAGAAATCAAGTTGGTCAATGGTAACAATTATCCCGAGATGCGGGAATTGGACCGTTCAAAATACTATTGAAGTAAAACCATTCATGGCATAGAACCAATTCCTTCCTAAAAGGAGGTTATAATCCAAAGGGGCATCTGCCACTTCTACTTGTATGGAAATGGTTTTTCCCCCCAGCTCGACCGCAAGGGCTGATATGAGGCCATGGGGTTGGAAACCCTGTCCATCAAAGGCTTTAAGGGTTGTAGGTGATGTAACAAGCTCAGGAGAGCCAAGAGCTTTCCAACAAGTCAGAGATAACACCGAGGTCGAAGCTCCTTCATTTAGTACTGTTCGAAAGACTTTCTTTCCCACTACTTTCGTAATGATCTAAAAATCAATTTTATGTAGTAATATAGGTTTATAGTTCTCAACATTGAAGTGAATCAATTTAGTGTTATCCGGGTCGACAACTCCTAATGCGGTCAACAAGTTCTTGCGCTGTGTAGGGAAACTTTGGAGTACTTCTAAGGTAGATATCGCACAAGGCTCCTGAGCGAGATATTCAACTAGATTATAGAATTGAGCAAGTCAGGAATTGGGATTAAAGATAGCCTTCTGAAGAGTACTCTTTGGTGGGCGCAAAATCATGTCGAGAGTAGGCTTCTTGATAGACAAGGGAACAATAGATGAGGATTCCGAAAAACTAGTAGAGGGAGCTTTCCCTGAAGAAGATTGATCTTCTTGCTTATCTGCGGGTTTATCATAATTTTTGCTTTGAGTTTGCAGATGGATGGTATCTAAGGACATCATACGAATTTCCTCCAATGAACTAGAGTTACTTTGGTTCGACATGTGGTCTACCAGCTGTTGTTGAGAGCGAAAGGGATCTGTAAGTACTGTAGGTGCGGGATTAGACATCAGAAACTGGGAGATTTCATCCCGACGGGGACACTCCTTTGAGAAGTGGTCACCACCATAAAAAAGACAAGGGTATTTAGCCTTCCTTTTCCTTGTGTTGTTGTCATTATTTCATCCCCATTGGAGTTGCCAGATTTGTTAACCAGAATATTTCACCTCCTGCGGACAGCAAGGTGTTCCGCTGGTCTGAATGGTTTAGATCCAAAACAAATAGATCACAGAGGCTGATAACTCTCCCTAGACACTGTAGATATCTAGAATACAAGGCTTTGATAGTTCACCTATGTACTTGCAAAAGAGTTCAACATGAAAGGAATCAAAGCAACCAGAATAAGATCTACTAATCTATGCTAGTGACTAAGGAATCTAGGAATATATATCTGAAATCAAACATCAACAATATATATGGGACAGAAAACCAACTTGCATTAGAAATATGAATAATTTTACAACCAAGCCTTAGTGTAGACATGATTCTCCATGAAACCAGCTCTTCATCCCCAAAATATCTGACTCTAGCTCTCTATGCTCTCTCCAAATGATCTTGGGCCAAGAATCAATCCAATAACATAACAATACCTTCAATGTTCTCCCCTAAACCATGGCTATGAGCTCATATTTATAGGGCTTTAATGGATAGAGATGGTTGAGAAATTAGTGGGTGAGGTGGCCTCNTACTAGGGATAACGAAGTACATGAGGCTTATCATCTAGAAGCCTCGAGAAACTTCTCTTTTTCCCTTTTTACCCAGGGTATTGCGCTTCTCCTTCTATGATAGAGCAATTCTGGTAATAACCACCTATGGACCGAGGGTGACAGGTGATGGCACCGCTTGTGGACAATCGATGAAAAGTGATGCAAGCAGGGGTACCGCTCCTGGATAAAGGGGCATGAGCGGTGCTGGGAATTTGTATGACAGACTGATAAAAAACCATTTAGTTTTCACTCCAAAAGCTGGGATTCAGGGAAAGTAGGTATGTCAAAGGTCTTATCACATGATGGTGACAAGATTTTGGTATAACATTTCTATGTGAGGAATTCATTTTATTAAGCGCTCCTTTCATCAGATATAGCATTTGTGATGTGTCTATAATGATTGATGTGGAATTCATCCTTGTTAGATGCGTAATTTCTATCATTTCCCTTATTTGTTATTCTACTAAAGGTGTTTGCAAGAGATTCATCCATATATAGGTGCCTCTTACTTTACTGGTATTTTTCTCCTTCCTCGTACCACCATTTGAATATATTTGGATGAATATTACACTCACTTTGCCTCAGATTACACAAGGGAAATACATTGTTCATTATTTGTTGTAATATACTTGAATGATTTAGACTGTTACTCCATTTCCTGATGGTGTTTGATATATGCCTGTCTTACAATCTTTAAATTTACAAATAAATACGTTCCCATCAGAAATCTATCCTTTTGAATGCTTGTTTAAAGCTAAATGTATATGTGAATGTTCTTGTGACAAAGAGAGAGCCCTCTCTGACTGTATTGGCTAGAATGCAGTCTAAATATTGGTTTGAAATGTTTATCCCTATGACTTCCTACCACAACCATAGGAAAATTACAGGGTGATAACATCTTTGTGCCATTTTCGGGGACTAATTGTTGTTATCTCCTTGGGGAAATGACATTGTTTCAGTTCTATGACCTGGTTGAGTAGTTAGTCCTAGACAAATGCTGGTTGTATATGTTTTGGCGACTCCACTCAAAGTTTTTGGAAGGTGACTCCACTAGGAATACCGACCAACCAGAAGCTGCAAATATTTTCATATTTTCTATGGTGACTCTACTAGGGGAGATGAGCTCACTACAAATACCTAGAGAGGCATGGTGAAAAATGAGGCACCCCACTGTGAATCTTCTACAAGACATCTTGTCCTTTGAAGTAAATTTTTTCCTATCGTTTCCTAGGTCGGTCAAAAAAAATTCCCATTGTTTATTGCACTCAAAACAAGGCCATGGGTCCACCTCTGTATATCCTTCTTTAAGAACTGAAAATATCCCTTCGTCTTGTACGTATGACTTTGACCAAGACCCTTTAGTCGAGCCACATAAAAAAATTGATCATCCTTGTAAAAGCCATGATGCTACAGTTGACACTACATCCTTTTCTGAGCCTCTAGGTAAGGGTATTCAACCATCGTCTGATCGAGAATACCCCCCACTCCCTTCTGAATTGGCCTCATTAAACTCTACTCCTACATGATAGTTTACTGCCATAGCCTTATCTCCCACCATTTTAGAGCTTAAGCAACCTTCATCATTCAGTTTTATAGTCCTTCATAGCTCCACAGTGCCTCACAGCAGATTGAATTTGTTTGTCACACCAGCTTCAGTTCCTCTTGGAAACTATGCTATAACCCCAAAAAAGGATAAAAGATTTTCCCCTATACTTCTCCCTGCTATTAGTCATGACCTTCCCTAGGGGTATGCCCAAAAACTCAAATGATTTACTAGGGATAGGGTGTATTCAGCTAAAGAACATTTGGGGTGGTTTGCAGACTAGACAAACCTAGAAGAAACAGACCATGACGATGTTAGAGTCACACTATTTTCCTAGAGCCTTACTGGAGAGGCAATAAAGTGGTTCACTAGTCTTCCAGACAACTCCATTATGAGCTATCAAGATTTTGAGGATTATTTTAAGAATAAATGGGTAGAAAGGAAAGACCCTAGGAAGTGTTTCTCTCAATTCCATTCCATGAAAAAGAGGGAGAACAAATTGGTTTAGGAGTTCTCTGACAAGTTTATGGAAGTATATAATGCAATCCCTATCTAGTTCAAGCCTCCCCTTGGGGCTTCCCAACTCCAATATGCTGAATCTTTCGATAGTGAATTTACCTTGTGGCTGAGTGAAAGAAAATATGCCTCCTTGGCCGATATGATGAATGATGCTCTAGAGGTAGGAATAAACATGAATTATGCTAAGAATAAGGGGAAAGAAGAGGGATAAAGAAGGAAGGATAGAGATTCTGAGCAACCCTTTTCCTCTAACTCACAAGAGGATAGGATGGACATGATGATAGAAACCATGGAAAGGTTTATGGAGAGACTCACTATGGACCACATCCCTCCTCCCATAGAAATTCAAGAGAAACAAAATATGAGCCAGAATATCAAAGGACCCTTCCATCCTCCAAGAAATCAAAGAATCCCTGAAGTTCCTTTGCAGTATGAATTAAGAGAGGAATTAGGTCCAAAATTAATGGTTGAAGAAGAGCCCGTGTGTGTTTTTTCAACTCAAATTTCACTTGAATATTTACATGAACATGCAAATTCTCCTATACTAGTGGAAGGTGAGAAGGATACACAACTAAAGTCTGCTTTGCATTCCAATCCTTCTTCATATGAAGATTACAATCAGCAGGTGGAAGGTAGTTTTTTTCCATTGTGATTTTCCTAATTTGATTTTCTGAAACAAAGATTAAGGGTTTCTAATCAAACACAGAAACTTGAGCTTAGGAATAATGCCATGGAATTTTTAGGAATGGATAATGAAAAGGGTGAACCAGTAGAATCCACTGTGCATTCCCATCTTTTTCTGTATGAGCAAGAAGATGATCAACATAGTGCCATACAGGAGGGGTGTTACAATTTGTTTGATGAAGAATGCAGTCATCTTGTTAAAAATCCCGTCTGTGGGGGTTTTGGAGAATATTTCATTCCACCTATATATTATGAATATGAGGATGGATACTTGGAAGATGCGGGTCCTAAATGAGATGTCTTTTCATGCTCTTCAAACTCAGAATTTCCATGTCAAGAAGAGTTTATTTCACCTGATTTTCTTGAAGGAGAGGATGATATTGCTGCTGAAGCACCTAAAGGGAATCAAGTTGTTACTTCAATAATTTTAAAGAAGATGGTTGGTGCCCCTTCTGAATAATGTCATGAACATTATTTTCAAGGCCCTTCTGAAAAACAGTTTGAGCAGTAGTATTGGGGCAAGCAGATGACATAAATATTTGAAGACTGCCCTGGATTTTATGATCCAGTGGTTGAATATATGGAGCAACCTTGTCATGACAGGTGGATAAAATAATTTTCTAAAGATTTTCATGATCCAATAGCTAGATATGTGGAGAAGCTTTGCAGTGAGAATGTTGGGTTAGCTATGTGCAGTAAAGATTAGATTTTTAATCATAACCTTTTACCATTCAATTCTTAATTTATGTTTTTAATCAAGCATGAGGAGAAAATTCACACTTGGAATCATTTCCTTGATTGGCTTCATTGTAATTAAGAAGCGACTTGACTAGGCATTGATGCTAAGTAAGTAGGGTATATTAATCTGTCATAGTAATCTAAGGACTAAAACACAGTCTCATAAGATATTTCAGACAATTAAGCATGAAAATGGTATAATGGTGTTGCAATAGGAGAAGCAGCTCTGTATAATCTAAGCTGAATATTTATTCGCTCATACAAATAATATTACTAGAAAACTTGGTAAATGAGATAAGCCTTAAGGCAAGTATATATTAATGATAAGATAAGAGATGATATGTTACAATGATGGCTCTGCCTTAAATATGGCTTGGGAATTTGAAATGAGGAGAGACCTCATTTCATAACCTAACTTAGTTAACCTAATTATTTAATGATTATCTTATTTTATGTTTGTTACATTGCCACTCTCTTAGAAAGGCTTTGTCCTCAAAGCCTTATAATGTTGTCGCATCGTTCTTTGTGATGTCATGGCTGAAGAAACATGTTGATACGAACTGCTAAGTGTAGAGCATAACTTTCTATATGTGGATGGGTCAATCCATCCTAAATTAGTTGGTTGTTGACTATTGGGATTTCCGACTGATCTGTCGTTAGGAGCTTTGATCATATTAGTATCATTATCTTTCGACATTTCCCACTTTTTAGAGTTTTGGTTTTTTTGGTTGTGGTGTCGATAGAGAATTTTCACAATGTCATTTTATTTTACGAGTGTCATCTTTTGAGTTGGAAGTTGTATTTTCGTCCCTTGAGGTTTTAAGGTTTCCTTCTGTAACTTTTCCAACTTGTTTTCCAACTGCACGTAATCATTTTGAAACTTCTTAATCACTTCTACTTGCGCTTTTTTGTCATCTTCAGAATTCTTAATTTGTTCCTTAAGATCTTTGTTATGAATTTTTATGAAATCATTTTCTTCCTGCTTGTCTAGAAGTTTACCTTCAATGTCTTCCGTAGATTGTTCTATCTTCTGACTATTTTTCAACTTCTTAATTTTTGTGACTAGTGTTTTGTTATGATTCCTTAATCTGAAAATTTCTTCGGAATTGTTGGATAGTGTTTTATTACTTTTTGTGATCTCCACCTTATGAGTCTTTTTAGAGTTGTCATTTTATTGTTGAAGAACTTTTATTCGTTGTCGATATTGGTCGATCACTGACTCTTGATTTTCTAATTTATGTAGTATCTGCGTTAGTTCTTCATCCTTATCACTAACGATCTTGTTCAATCATTTTATTTCTGCTTAATAATCATTTATTTATTTCTTTATATATTGATTTTTCAATCTCTGATTAAAATCGTTTTCACTTTTTAATTTCTCAATTTGGGCAGACAATTTTTCTATATGATTTTTCTGATCGGAAATTTTTTGTTCCTTGAGCTCTTTTTGGATCTCATGTATTTTAGTTATTACTTCTGAGTTCATATTTGTGTCTTGTAATTCTTCATTGTCTCTTCGATAACGCTTTAAATTGGCTTCTAATTTCTCTATTTGTAGCCGCAAACCAAATTCCATGATCTTTGATTTCTTCCACACTAGATGATGATGGTCTTCAATTTTTTTCGATTTTGTTTTCCTTTGACTTTCCCACCTAAGTTCAATCTCACTTGCTTTTTAGTATCAATTATTATGCACCTTTTTTATCTTTTATTTCCCTTAAGTTTTGTAAAATGTGAGTAGATTGGGTGGTTGGG
>LPNX010413764.1:129767-186499 GCA_001517045.1 Pseudotsuga menziesii
AAAAATTCAGGGAAACCCTGGGTGATGGCTAAAAGCAAAAAATATGGCCAAAGGCCGGGATCTAGCCAACGAGGCTCTGATACCAAATGAGGAAAATATTTATTCGCCCATAAAAATAATATTGCCAGAAAACTTGGTAAATGAGATAAGCCATAAGACAAGTATATATTAATGATAAGATAAGAGATGATATGTTACAATGGTGGCCCCGCCTTAAATATGGCTTGGGCGTTTGAAATGAGGAGACACCTCATTTCATAACCTAACTTAGTTAACCTAATTATTTAATGATTATCTTATTTTATGTTTGTTACATAATCAATAAATAATGAGTAATACAATACAATGATCATGCAATATGCATGAGTGCTAAAACAATTTGAATTCCAAAGGAGGTCATTCGAATTGAATGAATGGGTGTAGCTTAACTGAATGTCAACCACAATCGACACACTTAGTTAACCACATAACTAATCAATAAATGACTCTCATGCTAAGTTCTGATTGAATCAGAGTGCAATAGATGACTGAGTCTAACTGAAAGTGACTCATCACATGTAAGTGCATGTCCAACTGAAGGAGGTAGCACATACATAACTCCAAGTAGCTCCAATGGAGTTAACTGAAGTGACACATGTCATCCGAAGTGGTTGTAGGCACATGTGTTAGCTCCAGTTCATAAATAATGAACAAAAATAAAAAAAAATTAATGGAGGAGCCTTCACAACTTAGGTTAATTGATTGCAACAATCAATTAGCAATTAGGTGCATTTATGACTCTCAGATCACCCCAGAAATGCTCCCTGTTTGAAGGAGGAAGCCCAGTTAGCCTCCCCGAATGAAGGAGAAGGTTTAGTTGGCCTCCTTGACTGAAGGAGGGCATGGGTGTGCTCATGATGATGTCATAGTGTTCTCATCTGATGCCAAGTAAGTTAATTAAACTTAGGATAGTGGGTAAATAGGAAAAAATTGACCAAATAAGTATGCATGTTGGGTAAATGACTCCAACACCCCACCTTAAGCTATACTTAGGAGGAGTAAAAATAAAATGCATGAAATTCTAGGGACCCGACAACAAAAGCCATAGGTCACCCTATACAATAATGTAACTCAAACAATTCTAAAAAATAAATCCAAGTGAGGAAAGAGGGAAAACCCTGTGGGAAACCCCCCCCTCAAGCTGAACACTGGATAAGTAATATGATCACCTTGATGAACTCACCCCCAACAGTGAATGGAGGTAAGTGAACTTCTTCTCTGAAAATCTCTTGGTGAAGATGTCTGCAATCTGCTCATCAGTAGGGAAGCATTGCAGAATGATGGTCCTGTCATGCGCCAATTCCCTAATATAGTGCATGTGTATCTCTACATGTTTGGTCCTCTACCTGGTAACTGGATCTGTGGATATATTAATGGCACTTTGATTATCACAAAAGAGGATAGTGGAAAAAGTAATACTAAGATCAAACTCTGAAAGAATTCCTTGCAACCAAACAACTTGGATGCAAGCATTCAACGCTCCTCGGTACTCGACCTATGCTAAAGACAATGCTATGGAGGCCTGATTTTTGCTAGACCAGAAAATAGGGCCACCAACAAACATGAATACATATCTAGCAGTAGACTTCTGATCAATATAATCTCTCTCCCAATTGGAATTTGTGTAACCAACAAGCTCTAGCTCGGAGTCTGCAGCATAGTGAATGTTGAAGGTCCTGGTTCACTGAATATACTAGAGGATCCACTTGGCTGCCTTCCAATGAATATCATGAGGCTGCTACATGTATCTTGATATAGCATTCATGGAATAACATATATCAGGCTGAGAATGAGTCAAGTAAAGCAAGCTACCAATCAGCTGGTGGTAGATAGTGCAGTCCATGGGAGGTGTGCTTTTTCCTTCTTCAAGGATGATCCTTGAAAGGAAAGGGAATGGAGAAGCCTTACATTCAGCCATGTTAAACTTAATTAACAGGTCTGATATGTATTTATACTGAGTGACCATGATCGCATCAAAAGTTTGCTCAATTTCAAGCCCCATAAATTGCTTTAAGAGCCCCAAATTGCTTATCTCAAATGCATCATGGAGGGCAGTTTCAATGACTGAAATGGAGGCAATTGAGCTTCCAGTTATCAGTATATCATCAACATATAAGAAAATAATCAGAAAATTACCTTGATACTTGTTACCACCTAATTTGTACTTAGTGGTTTTTTATCAAGTGATCCTGGTGAACCGGATAAGGATAACTTGTTCGGACTTTAGAAGACCTTTGGAAGTACTTTTGGGAAGTGCTTGTTGTACTATATCACATGTTCATACCCCATGGGGGAATTGTAATAAATGTTCTAGCATGATAGTGTCTGTAAAAGACTTGGTCTCTTAGACTTTATTTGTCAATCTGATCAGCCCAGGGTGTTTTTTCCCTTGGTTATTATTGGTTGTTGAATAAACGACTGATAATTTCTGAGTTTTTCACTCCATACCTCCAAAGTTGGGGTGGTTGGCTTGGAATTTAGGCCTATTGAGGTTATTAGAGTCTATGTGTAAATGTATAAACATGCTAGACATCATGGTCGAGTCATATGAACATGTCTAAGTCCCCCTAGGTTTTTTCAATTTTTCAATTTTTTAATTTTTTTCAGTGTTTTTTATTAAAATTTAATTTTTCCAAAACTTAGGTTATTTTTTAATAGTTTAATTAGAAAAATTGATTTTGTAATAAAAGTGGGCCAAATAATTAGTTTCAGTCATGTAGGTGCTCATTTTCAGGCTAAGAGCACCGTGTAAACCCATGGACCCACTTTTTCCTAGTTTTGAGTGATTTTCCATCACTCAGGTCAGAAAGCCCCAAAAAATCATTTATTGATTATTTTAATTAATAAATTAATGAATAATGGAGCAAATCCAAAATCATAGATTAGTGGATTCTCAGCCGATTTGGTTGAAATCAGTCAGATCTAAACCAGATTGACTGGATCTGACAAATCCTTAACTGAAGGAGAGGATCAAATCAGATCCAGAGTTGATATTTAGCATCCTTTATGGGGAATTTTTCCCTCCCACTCTCCTCAACATGTTTTGGCTCATCTGAATGAGTTTTGGTGGATGCTTCAGTCAACAGGTTGAGGTGTCAGTTAGATCAGCTCTTCGATTGACAATTGCACTCAGTGAGACTCAGATCTGGCTCAGTTAGACACGGATCAGGCATTGATGGACTCTCCATCAGCATATTTGGTTTATCTCCTTGGGATTTGTGCCCCCCTGGGCTGGATCTCCTGGTTTTTGTATATATCCAAGCACAACAGCCTCTTCCAAGCTAGTTAGAGTTGGATTGAAGGGATTGCTATTGTAATATTGTTGTAATATTTTGATTGTTGGAATAAAGAAGATTTGGAGGCTAAATGGTGTAATGCTCTCATGTGTGTGGATTAAGCATTGTCTTACGGCTATTGATGTTGCCAGATTTTCTCTCAATTTCTGCATCTAAACCTTGTCTGGCTTGAATGATTCAGTTGAATCAATAGGAGTATAGTCGGGCAAGTAAGGTTACTTGTTTTTTCTATATCTCATAGCATATATGTTTGAAGATCTAGATTATACATGTTTAATAAGTTTATTTGCATGTAAATTTGGTCTCTTTTTCATATATATATCCAGATCTCATGAGGTTTCGTGCAAGATTGTGTGTTTAGATTTTAGGTAGCAAGGATTGGACGAGCTGTGGATCTAGTTTGAATCCACTGAACATCCAAAAACTCTGTGAAGGCATTGCCCCTCTATATTCCACTAACAAGTTTCCATTGCAGATCCATCCAACAACGGTCCTTTCCCCTTATCTTCCTCCTTTCTTTAAAAAATCAATCTTCCTGTTACCTGTCTCTTCCTCTTATGATTATATCTAGTTCTAAGAACTGAATATATATTTTTAGATCTAGTTTATAAGAGTCTTGCTGCTTAGATCTATAATTTTATAAAGAATATCATTTCATAAAGATAAATCTAGGTGTAGGAATTTCCTTTTTTGCAAGTAGTTAAAGCATAGATCTAAAGCTTGCTCATAAGTTCTAACAAAAAAAAGAAGGAGACTCTGCCCATTTTCCAACTCTTGGATGAATCAGAGCTTCCCAAAAGCTTCCCCCACCATCTTGTTTAATTCTAGCTTGTTACAAGTTTGTTGTAAGCCTTTGGATCCCAGATAACAAGGAACAAAGTGCATCAATTTTAATTTTATGATATTGTAAATCACTGCTAATAAAAGGAAAGGGTCTTTTCGAATAGGCTCTTTCGAGCCTATTCACTATCCCCCCTGGGGGGATTTGCATCGGTGCCAATTTTTTACTTTTTGCTCATATCTTTTCAAACTAGCATAGCTCTAATATGCATGGTAGTATACTTTGATTCATTATCAATTTCATATTCCATATTTGATATTTCAAAGTAGTCTTAATACTTACCCACGACTTCCCAATTGACCCGAAAGGGGAAAGAGATGCGTGGTAGGACTAATTAGAAAACCGGAATTGTGTATCTGTGTTTTCCTTTCTATCATTTTTCTCTTCAGCTATTATAAAATTAACCCCTCCTTGATTTCTCGATTGAGATCCACTTGGATCGAAAGAGATTCCTGGAGGGTTTTCTTTATAACAAGAACACTCAGATTTTAAAATTTTACTAAAATTGACAAGACTCCGGTGTGTATGCTCTGCACTTGGCTGCGGTTCATGCGATTAGTCAAGCTATATCAAAAGCACTTGAGTGACTAGTATAATAAGGATTCACTCTCCCAAATTGACAAACCATCAGGTGAAAATCCAACACCTAGATCAAACCATTACGGTGGGAAAATACCCAAAGGAAGCGGGAACTTCTTAAAAGTGACCTCGGGGCACCGATCTCTGTCACACCCTAATGGGTGCATTATGAAAAATATCCCCAGATACTCCATTCATCCCACATATTCCTTGCGGGTAGCCGTGAAGGTTTAGTTTTGGACATACTCCAAGTACTCTCGGGTATATCTGGAGTCCACCCCTTCGCCTAATTTTAATCAAATCACACCTCAAATTTAACTTAAAACGCACCAAGAGGCAATTTCAAAACATTCACTCCAAGCACATGCAAGTACATTGATTCTATTTTTTTACTCCATTCTAAGGCACTGGTTATTTTCTTGCTTTATATATATATATTGTGTCTCAGCATTGTGCTTTCGTGTGTTCATTTTTGTATCTTTTCATCTTTGATTGTCTATAGTTAAATTTCAAACTCCTCAGTAATTCATTCAGTTTAAAATCACCATACTAAGTAATTATCCTTAGTAACTTAATATTGTCTACCCCCCTTGGCTTCGTTAGGAGTTGATCCTAAACGGAGGAGTCAAGAACAAGGTGACAGCCTTGACTCGAGACTTGCCCCCAAGGACACACCGAGTGGCTTGAATATTTATACCACGTGACCCAGGTGTGTGTAAGGCGGCAAAAATACTTCTGTAGATAAACATTTGTATCTGATTTACACCATAGAAAGTTTTGTGAAATAAGGAAGGCATCCATCTTTGAATACCACTCTCTTGGGGCCTGTTTTAGACCATATAGTGACTTCTTCAGTTTACAAACCAAGGATAAATCAGAAATGTATCCCTCAGGCTGATTCATGTAAATATCCTCATTAACATCTCCACGTATAAATGCATATTTAACATCCATATGATGCACTTTCTAGTGCTTGGATGCCGCAATTTCCAAAACTAGGAGAATAGAGTCCATTCTTGCAACCGGTGCAAAAGTCTCATGGTAGTCCACACCTTGGACATGGGAGAAATTTTCTTCCACCAGCCTTGCCTTATATTTTTAGGTTGTTCCATCAGCAGAAACCTTAGTCCAAAACACCCACTTTCATTGAACTAATTTCCTCCCTGGGGGAATAGAAACTAGCTCCCAAGTAGCATTCTTTCGGAGAGAATTCATCTCTTCATCCATGGCGGCTTGCCATCTCAGATCTTTCCGAGCATCATAGTAAGACTTAAGATATGATATTATCATTAAATAACAAGTTTTGGACAGAAAATAATCAGGACAATAGAGCGCAATACCCACTCTTTGGAAATCAGACCGGGTTCTTCTTGGATCATCCAGATTTCCAATATTTTCACCTGCGGAGGAGAGTGTCTTCTTGGCCCAAGTTGGGAGATGATTTTGCACTTCAAGTTATGATGTAGAATATGATGTTTTATATTCACTAATATCATAAATCATAGGTTCAAAATCAGGGTCATCACCCCCAATTCCATCATCCAAATATTCAGTAGAATAGGAAGGAAATTCAACAGTTTTCTCCTTCACTAGTTCTATCTCCTGAAGAGGCTCATCGATCCAGATACTTATTTCAATGATGATTTGTTATATTTTGATATCCAAAATATTTAAACCTTTAGATTCATCAGGATATCCAATAAACAAACACTCAATTCTTTGTGGTTGCAAAGCTCTACTTTTATCATGTGAAATTCGGGCCCATGCAGTGGACCCAAACACCCCGAGATTCAACACATCTATCTTGTGTCCGAAGTAGGATTCAAAAGGGGTATTCCATTTCATCAATGAGTGTGGCACTCTATTTTGAATGTAGGATGCATAATTCATGTCTTCATCCCACAAATTTGCAGCCAACTTCTTTGATTCTATCATGCAGGTGGTCATCTCCTTGAGAGACCGATTATTTCTTTTCGCTACACCGTTCTGCTGGGGAGTGTAGGGAACTGAATGTTGGATATGAATGCCACTTTCAGAACATATAAGCAGAAAATCATTATTGATATATTCCCCACAATTATCAGATCTCAAAATATTAATCTTTTTTCAGATGCATTCTCAATTAGTGCTTTCAATTCAGTGAATTTTTCACAGACTTCAGACTTCTTTTTTATGAAAAAGACCCATGTGTATTTGGAAAAGTCATCTATGAAAGTGATAACGTACCATGATTCATTCATGGATGTGGTAGGAATCAATCTGTTGATATTAGAATGTATCAGCCCCAAGATGCATTATGCTCGGCTTGCCTTCCCCTGATCAAACTTATGCTCGGGGTGCTTGCCAACAACACAACCCTTGCAAATTCCGGTGGTAGATTTGATGATCGAGAGGCCTTCAACCATGGAATTTTTATATAATTGATGTAAGTAATTGAATTTTAGATGGCTGAATATTTCATTCCAGAGACTACTAACCTCATTTCCACGAGTCACCAATGTGGTGGTCTTTGCATCCGCCACAAAATGGGAGAACTCATAGGATTTTGCATGATGGTTTGCAAGGCCTTTTCCTACAAGTTTTAGAAATGCAAGTTCAGTGATCTATACATCATTAAGGATAAAGGAGACTCTCTTGGGAAATCCAATATGTGTCATTTGATAAACACTTAGGAGGTTTGATGCAATAGATGGTACATATAGAACATTGGAAAAATAACCATGCTCAAGATTTACAGTACCTTCTCCTTCAGATATGATGGTGGAGTCATCTCCCATGTGGATGGGAATGATTTTTCCAGTCTCCAAGGATGAGAAGGAGTCTCTGTCTTCCATCATGTGATTCAAAGCTCCAGATTCTATTAGTATAGCATTCGACTTCGAAGTTCTTGCCATGAGAGCATGACCTCTTTCATGCTGGGGATCCCGATCTTGTTGATCTCTTTTTGAAAGATTTCCAGAAGATTGATGTGATTTCTATTGAGGAGAGAAGTATATTCATCAATTTTATTTTTCATGCAGGCATGTTCAGGGTGGAAGCCCTTCCCGCAGTATGAAAACTTGACTTTTTCCTTCCCATGGTGGCCTTTGTTTTTTTTCTTCTTTGAGCCAGAAGGCTCTTCTTGCTACTGATTTTGAACTTTAGGCTTAGGAGCTTCAAATTTTGTTTTGGGGGTCTTCTACTGCTTTCCTTTCCCCTTCAGATCCATGGGTCTTGAAGTAAAGAGGGCTTGATAATGGGACGATCTGATGATCCCCATCTAGACAAGCTTATCATGCTTGCTTTTTAGGGACTCAATGAAGGCATTAAGTGAAGGCATCTTCCATCCAAGAGTTGTGAGATTCCCCGCATGGAATGTAGAAACAAACATCGAATAGTCAAATCCAAGTTTTGAGAGAATGGAGAGGATGAGCTGATCATCCTCCTTCTTCACCTAACACTACTTCAGTAGAAGGACTATATGCTTGAATTTTGTGAAAAAATCATTAAGGGTCTTAAAATTTCTAGGTTGAAGGGACATCAACTCATTTTGAAGCTGATAAACCCTCAATTCATCCTGTTGTCCATATAGGGAGGCAAGTTGGTCCCAAATCTCTTTTGGATTCTTCAATCCTGAGAGGTGGAATAGAAGATCCTTGGAGATAGAGAGACACAAGAAACTGAAAGCTCCATCTTTCTTATTCAAAAATATAGCCTTTTCTATAACATGAGTAGGCTCTTTGTGTCCATAGTGACTCAGTAGAGTCCTCTGGAATGTAGCTAGATATCCATGTCTCCTTTCCATGAATGGAAATTGAATGGAGTCAAAAGATCTACAGGAGAAGCCATATCAAACTGTTATAGCGAATGCAGTGAGCTTGTAAAACTTGCAAATCAAAAAAATAAAGTCACCGTAAGGTTGAACAACTTGCACATTTCGGGTTTTCATCACTCCCAACATAATTGATCAAGCAAGCTTGATCAACAATTCCTTTACTTGGGGTATTAAGTGGTAAACCTTCGGCTTCTGGTGCAGTGTTGGAATTTGAGCTTTTGCTCAATTGTTCATGTGAGATCCATAAAAAACCATGTTTTTGAAGAGAATGAGCTTCATCCCGCCATGAGCTCTGATACCATATTAATCTGTCACAATAATCTAGGGACTAAAACACAGTATCATAAGAGATTTCAGACAATTAAGCATGAAATTGGCATAATGGTGTTGCAATAGGAGTAGCATCTCTGTATAATCAATACTGAATGAGTAATACAATACAATGATCATGAAATATGCATGAATTCCAAGACAATTTGAATTCCCAAGGAGGTCATTCGAATTGAATGAATGGGTGTAACTTAACTGAATGTATGCCACAACTGGTACACTTAGTTAACCACATAATTAATCAATAACTATCTCTCACACTAAGTCTTGACTGAATCAGAGTGCAATAGATGACTGATCTAACTGAAAGTGACTCATCACATGTAACTGCATGTCCAAGTGAAGGAGGTAGCACATCCATAACTCCAAGTAGCTCTTATGGAGCTAACTGAAGGGACACATGTCATCAGAAGTGGTTGTAGGTGTATGAGTTAACTCTAGTTAAAAAATAATAACAAAAAATAATAAAAAATGAATGGAGGTGCCTTCACAACTTAGGTTAATTGCTTGTAACAATTAGTTAGCAATTAGGTGCATTTATGACACTCAGATCACCCCAAAAATGCTCCTTGTTTGAAGGAGGAAGCCCAATTATCCTCCCCAAATGAAGGAGAAGGCTTAGTTGGCATCCTTGACTGAAGGAGGGTGTGGGTGTGCTCATGCTCATGTCATAGTGTGCTAATTTGATTCCAAGTAAGTCAATTTAACTTAGGATACTGGGTAAATAGGACAAAATTGACCAAATAAGTGTGCATCTTGGGTAAATGACTCCAACATGGTAGGTATATATGAATAAGCTCGACATGGAGAGCATTTATTTTAAGTAATTATTTCAGTTTGTTTTCAACATTTGTTCTTTTTTGTTTTCAGAGCACGACAGGGGGTTTCAGGGGATGACTCGAATCAACCCAATAAATTAGGAACTTGGTCTATGTTGTTATTTGCTACCTCATAGGGAGGATAACATCCCTGATTTGGAGGCGCTGTTAGCACCTGTGCTAAATTTTGGAGATTTTTACACAGGAATCTACACTAATTCCCCTGCAAAGGTCTAGATCAATGAAAAATGAAGGGGGGTATAGAAAACAAATTTCCATGTCTTGTGATTTGGAGGTTGCTTGGGAGGATTATCCTAAGCTTGAATGTAAAAATCGATTATACTATGGTGTGGCACCAACAAACCTCGAAAAACACTGAAGTTATAACCAAGCATTTGGGTTCAGATATGAAAATTCGCTCATAGTTATCCAGTGGTGAAAATGAATGGCATAGATCCATGGAAAAGAAAATCAACGTTTGCTAAAGGTTTTTGCTGAGCAAAGATGTGCATTTTTAAAAGAAGCTTGAATTTGGTGGAACAGGGTTAAATGGAATGCAGGATCAACCGTCAGATGAACAGGTAATGCAGATCGATGAATGAGGAAGATTTCACTGAGTAAATATGTGTGGAGAAATGAGCTATGGATGTATGCAAAATCTGTTATGTGTTCCATATTTTAACAGTAAAAGATTGAATGATGTCCAATATCGATGGCGGATGGAGATTTCATGAATCCAACATCCATGGAGGATAACTTCTGTTAAGGCCACGAAATATTGTAGGGTTCACTTGTTCCAACGACCACGATCTTGAGCAGGCTAGATCTATGGTTGAGATGCATTTCATAGCTGCAATGTGTACAAGAGATAAAACATGTCGAGGCTGCAAAATATTGTAGGGCCTACACAGTTGGATAGTCGATATTTTAGATGAAGAAGATCTATGTACAAGAATGTATTTTTCAACCCAAACATGTGTGAAAGATAAGACGATTTGGGGCTGCGGAATATTTCTATATCCCGTGCCTTTGAACGATGAAAATTTGGAGGAGATTAGATCTATGGTACAGGTTAATTTCGCAATGAAAACATGCACAAAATTTAGTAGGATGAGGGATCGTGAAATTGGGTAGGGGCCACACCATGGGATGGTTGAGATCTCTCATAGAAAATATCTACGACTGTGGTTTGTTTCATAGTTTAGAGATGCGAGGAGGAATAAAAAGAAGATGGTTGTGAAATGGAGTAAAGGTGGATAAAATTGATGGCGTAGATTTCATATTGGAAAGATCAATGGCTCAGGAAAGGCCACATCCTTTGACAGTTAATATTACTGAATATTTAGATCTATGACTATAAATCATTTTGCGAGACAAAGATGCGAGATGGGTAAGAATATAAAAAAGTATAAGAGTACCGTGCATGTGAATTTGAGGCATTATTTTATTCTACAGCATCGAAAAACAAGAGCCATAATAGTTTAGGAGAAACCAACTCATACGGAGTCGTTTGACCACCTGTCAAAATCACTAGGTTGGCCTTTTGTCCATTCTAAAACTATAAAATGGGTAAAGTTGAAAGTATGTAAGTTCAGAACCTAGAATATCAGAAAGTGGAAGAATATTTTGAGGATAGGGATGTTGAGGTTTTTGATACGCTTATTCTAAATGGACCCATTAGTGAGGTTAAGGAGAAGCTAAATATGCTTAAAGAACAATGAACTGATGTGCATAACATTTACCCGTCTTACTTCCATTTTTTCACAACTGACCAAACCCCGAGTTGCCCAGAATTTTTTAGTTGGTGTGCCAATAATTATTCTCTTTCTGAGAGAGTGATAATGGAAACTACCAACTCCAAATTCCTTTTCCGTATCATTCCTTTATCTATCAGAAAAACCCTGTCAGTACTTGAGGACTTTACCTTAAAAACCTAGTATTATAAAGAAGAGTCTATAGTTCAATGTTTCAAAGAGTCTTTGGTAGAAATGAAACATGATTTTTTCAAGAAATGCTTCAAACCCAATGTAAATATATTATACCAGCCATTTCCAATTGATTCCATCTTATTCAACGAAGAAACACAATGCACTGTTACTCTGTTGAGTCAGTTCTTAGGTATAGACACTGATAAGTACATTACTGAGCCCCTCATGATTTTACGTTTTGTCTTAAGTACTTATCCAATTGAGTCAAATGAGCCAAGTCAAGCAGCGCAGGTTTCATGTCTTAATTTCAATGAGTTCCTAGATGAGAATATTCATTCTCAGTTAATGGACTTCCGTAGGACCAAAACCTTTAGGTTTTAATCTTATTTATTGAAGATGTTCCTTTCTTTCAATGAGGTGAATTCACAGTTACCAGAAATGGTATTAACTGAGGAAATGAGTAAGGATTACTCAAAATTCATGAACTTCCTCATGTTAGAGATATACAATTCTATTTTCTAGAAGAGGCTGCCGAGAGTATTACCCGAGATGAGAATCTTTTTGCCGTTCTCTACAGATATCAGGATAGGTTATTGGTTCTTATTTGAGAATGGAACTGTGACAAAATTGTATGGATTTACTCATCCACCATATATATTTTCAAACTTTTTAACCCCTCGAGTGTTCTCCATGGAGTTCATCATGCAGAAGTTAATAGTATAAACATAACACTTCCCGAAATTCAAAAAATCTACTGAAATTAAGTATCCCTGGGTGGTAGTGCCAATTACCATCAAGAATAAAACCGCTTTACCAATGATTGAGAACTTATTGAAGGAGATGGGATTTTTGACAGAGCCTGTAGTTTATTATGACCCTCATCAGGTTATTTCAAACAAAAGGAAAGTTGTGAGGAGAAAGCCTTTCAAGCATGTAGAGGTTGTTGGGTTAGCAGATGCTGCCAATTGGGATGACTATCCAAAGGAGACTCCCAAAGATAGTGATGTGTAGGAGGATTCAAGTTATTTTGTAAATGATATTACTTCATTAATGCCTTATATTTCTAAGTTGATTTTAGTAGCTTTAAACATTACACCTCTGGCCAGTCAGTCAGAAAGAAAAAGTAAATGAGATCTTTTAGATGCCATGGAAATCAAAGAGAAGGATACTGCCAGAACTCCTAAGAGGCAGAAGATTGAAGTAGAGGGACATCTAGTCCAAAATACAATAGAGGAAAAAGGAAAGCAGAAGATGAAAATATCATGACCTTTTTTTGAGGTCAAGAAGTATGCCTTTGCTAACACACCAACTGACACTACATCACAATTCTGGAACAAGATGGAGCTATTGGAAAAGTATAAGGAAACAAAGGATGTGACTTCATAATAAACTTTGAAGCTGTACTCATAAGTAAGAAAGATTTCCATTCAAGATGTGTCACTTATTTTTGTCAGAGACCAAGTCCATAACACTTTAAACCTGGCATTAAAAACCAATAACAAGGTTGCTGAAATGAAGATGGACCTGGAGAACATTCCTATCCCATACATGATTCATTTACACAAACAGACGGGATATTTTTTTTACAGATTTGTTGAAATACACATTGAAGTTGTCTAAGATAGAAATTACTAAAAGAAAAATTGAGAATTAGCTGAGACAGGAAAAGGTGGAAAATAAAGCACATCAGACACAAATAAAAAAGTTGCAAACATATTTTCTAGCTACTGGAGGCCAGGATGACAAGGGAGCATGCATACCAAAACTATTAAATGAAAAGGAGAATACCATCCAGTTGCTAAAAAAGAAGTTAAAAATACCTACTACTCAGCTAATACAAGGACCTAAATTAGCTGAGATAGAGAAATAAAGAGAAAGTTTGAAGAATGAGTTGACTGATTGTAAAGCAAAGTTATTAAAATTTGTTGATAAGGAGAAACAATCACAAAAAGACATGGATTTGGTGGTAGAAAGTGAAAATACTTTGAAAGGAAAATATGATGAAATGTAGAGGGAATTACAAGAGAATGATAAAGAGCTTGAAGACAAGATTATTGCTCCTGTAGCTCAATCTAGTGAATAGAACATAGTCCAAGCCATGTCACATGTAAGCTTAAAAGACTTAGAATTAACTGGGTTTAAAAACCAAAACAAGACCCTGGATAACTTGGCATTACAAAGAGAACAAGAAAAGAGAACATGGGAAGCCAAATCCCAAGCTTGGGAGGCAAAATGTTAGGAGATGCAAACAAAGAATGATAAATTAATGAAATAGGTGACAGGTCAACTGCAAGTTCAAGGGGGGAAACATATTATATGGGATGCCATCATAGAAGAAGCAGACAAATTCAAGCTCTACTAGGAATATTTTTTATATAAGGAAGTGGTGATACATTCATCCATACAGGTTTTGATAGTAGCAAGAGAAAATTTGAATAAGAGACCAGTTGACTGCACTAAAAATGCTATTGTTTTTTTGAATATTTTGTCAGAAGATGATTTAAGGAAAGCAAATGTCAATGATAGAATCTCAATCATGACTTGGGATAGGAAGGTTGTAAACAAATATCACCACTTAGACATAATCCAAGAAAAGGTTGCTATCTTAGCCCATCAAGTGAAGTTGTTTATTGGTAAGTTTGACCCATTGTTTAAGAAGGGACTCCCTTTCTTCTGGAAAAAAAAGGGTGCAATGTTAACTCAAAATGAATACCATGAAAAATTGATTGCATGCAGACTAAACCACGCAAATTTTGCTAATATGAACCAATCACTAACTGGTAGGTTAATTGTAGATAAATTGGCTAACAAATTTGAAATATTGTTCGCATTTAAAGAAGCATGTGCAAACTTACAAATCTATTCTTATAAGGACCACATAGAGTTAAGCGTGTTGGAGAAAGAAATTTTCACGCTAGAACTACCATCTCTATATCAATGGAAGACAATCGAGAGGTTCTGAAGGACCAAATACACACTACACACCTCAGTGTGATCAGGAATAGGTCGAGACTAGTCAATAGAAAACCATTGGAAGGGTCTTGAACCATCGTTTTCATGTCAAGTGAGCCTAAGTCCCAACCATCGCATTACCATTTTTATCAAGCATGCTCAATATTCCTTATTCCCTATTTTATGTAGAAATCATGGCGAATGTGGCACCTCATAGTTGTTAGGATATACAATGATGATTCAAGATTGATTTTGTTGGGCTAGGATAGAGTATAAGGAGGAAACCAAAGCACAAGTGCAAGAAGAAAAGAAAGCACATGATAGAGGAAAAGCCAGAAAAGGGAGAAAAGGAAGTGTAGAACAAAGAAATCTGCGACGAGGGTGGGTGTGACAAGGAAAAGCATACCCAGAGTCGGTGGAAGATTGGCTGGTAGAAGAGTTAAGGTTGGAAGGCTACATGTCAGGAAGGACTGCAGGTGCTGTAGTCGACGGAAGACTAAAGGACAGTTTTTGCGGCTAGTTATGGCATGTGTTAAATGTATTGAAGGACTTTTTTCAGCTAGGTATGCCCTGTCATAAATATAATACAAGACATTTTGTGGATACTTATTACTGTAATAACTGAGCTGTATTCAGTCGACCCTGCACGGTCTTGTAATATCTATAAGTAAGAGGAACTTGTTCTGTATAAGGGTTAGCTTCAATAAAATTGTAGTTTGGTTAGTTCAGTTACTGAATAGTTGGTTATTGTATTGCTGATCAGAGAGAAGTCTGATAGTATAGTAGGCTGTTGAGCCATGGATCTGTAGTTGAGTGTGCAGACCATTTTGTAAGAGTCATTCTGTAGCTGAGTGCACAGATAGTAGAGTAGAAGAGTCAATCCAGGCTGTGTGTAGATCAATAGAAGTAGTTAGAAGAATAAAGTAGAGAGGATGAGAGAAATAAAGAGTCTGAGCTAAATAGACATATCTCAAAACAATTTGTAAGTCACATACTGCAAGGTGCTATATATTTCTCATGCCAGATGAAGAGCACCTTGGTGGTTTTTACCCACATGGGTTTCCATGTTATTTCTTGTGTTGATGAGTGTTGAATGTTTAATGAATAATGTTGAATGTTTGATTATCTTGCATTGTTTATGGTTATTGCTTGAATGAATTCCACAATATTGATAAAAGCAGTGGATGAATGAATGGCTAAAGTATTGTCGAGCACTTGGGTATTATTTGTTGTAAAATACTGTTAAGATTATAATACAGTTGCATCACTGTCATTTACATTTAAGGAATCATCTGCATTGCATAGTTGCACCAATTGTTAAGTTGACAAGGATAAGGTTGTGTCCCACGCTAGCTGTGTCACACTGTTGCACCATTGTTGAGTAGTAAAAGACTCCATCCTTCTGACTCTATAGAGTGCCTTGGACACACGCCAAGGGACTATAATCCCTCACCGACTGCAGAAACATAGTTTGGGAATTTACACATTAAGATATCTCGGGTGAGACTACGCCTACCTCGTAGTTGTTACTGGCTAGGCTTGCTCCATCGGGCTTATGTCCTTGGGTGTTTTGTTGGTATTGTGTTGTTGTTGAACCTGGGTCATGAGAGTGAGGAAAAGTATTCCAAAAATTGGTTCTATTTCTGGGACCCTTAATCATTTGAGTCGAGGGAAATGTTGTGGCATCCGACAAAGAAGGAAATAGAGGATTGGCTGGAGTCTAAGACACTAGCATTTGTGCAAGAAGAGAGTGAAGGATCGTGGTTAAGCACATAAAATCGGATAGACTGGTACATATACTCTAATATTCATGAGATCTTCTTTGAGCAGTTTCCTATTGTTCTGCATGAGTGATTGTCAATATTGGCAACTTGACAGACATATTTCCAAAGAAGAGAAGCAGTCGAGTGGAGTGATCAACTGATTCATGAGATAATCAGTGTAAGTAACCCCATATCTAGAGCTATTTATTTTTGGGTCGACAGTATTTTGCAAGGGTATATTACTAAGTTTGCAGTAGAGATGATAACCTCATACAGTGAGGCTGAAAGAAATTTTTTCCAAGGACCGCAAAGAGGGTACTTATTATCTATAAGTACATGGATAATGATGCTCATCTATGAGAAAGGAATTTTGCAATTGAGTAGTTGAGTCGCATATCTAGAGGAGGGGATATGTTTCAGAAGACCTATAAAGAAAATGGGAAATGGTGAGATGAAATTTTCCCAGGAAGTATAAAACCTGAACTGGAGGCTGGATTCCTAAGGAGTGGAAGGAGATTTAGGTTAGGAAAGAGAAGAAATACAGTAGGAGGTAGACAGAATCCTAGTCTATTTGAAGAAAGTGAGTATGAAGTTGAGTCGTGACTAGACAAAGGGTCTTGCGATGAAGAGGAATACTATAGCCTAATTTCTAAAAGAGCAGAAGAATCTGAAGAATTTGCAGAGACACCAAGATCAGGACACAACTACACCACACTAGGAGTATCTCTAGAGGTAAGGTCTAGAGCCTCATCCCCTGAGAGAGCTGTTAATACTGATAGTACTAGTATTGCAACTAGCACCCAAGAGAGTCCACCTCCATTAAATTATTCATTAGACAAACCTGACACCAAATTAATGACTGGGGAAGGTATTAGATTACCCACATTCAATGGGAATGGAGCAGAAGATCCGGAGCGGCATTGGTTCCTTTGTGAATATGTTTGGATGGTTCGCCAAGTTCATAATGCAGACATAAAGAAAGCATAGATGATTATGATTCTGCGGGGCCGCACATTGGACTGGTTTATGAATTTCTACATAGTACCAATAGGAACTCCACAGAAGACCCTTGATGAGATCCAACTCGCGATGATTTTTGAGTTCATAAAACCTAAATCTGAGTCGTAGTGCATCATTGAGATCAAGGAGATAAAGCAGTTACCAACGAAATCCATGTGGGACTTCGATTAGTGGTTTAAAACTTTGACGGCCAAAGTTAGTTTCTAGATGTCAGATGTGCAACATAAGGAGTGGTTTATTGGTGTGTTATTACCAAACATTCCAGCTCCTTTGATAAAGTAGAATATTGTGTCACAGACAGAAGCTCTAGAACTAACAATGAAGCTGGAATCCTCACCGATCGATGATGGTGGCGCATGATTGATGGAGATTCAGTCACAGTTGGCTAATATGACGGTACAAATTTAGGAAATCAAGAAGGGAAAAGAATCCCAAGAGGACTTGTGGTGCATAATATGCCGAATGGATGGACACACCAAGAATAATTGTCTGTCATACATGAACTATATCTCGTCGGGTGTGCCTAATCCATTGAGTAGTCTAGACTATGCTGGTGTTGAATATGCTAGACTAGAGAGAATTGTGATGAGGATTTTCTATACTTGTAGAAGACTGTAAGTACCCCAACCAACATTTTCTGTAAATTTTGCAAATCAGTAGGGCATGATGAGAAGGATTGTAGAGCATATCAATTCCTGAAGGAAAATACAATAGACACCTATTTGATGAAGAACGATGGGTAGGATCAGGATGAACATGTGCAAGCACACTACCACCCTATGCCTTTCCCACAAAACCAGTATCAGAATCACTATTAGCCTTGGTATGCTCCACAGATTCAGTATGCACCATAGAATCAGTACCCACCTCAGCAACCACACTCTCAGGGAAGGGGTAGTGGAAACTTTAGAGGTATAGGAAGAGGAGGAGGATTTGGAAGAGGAATATTTCAAGTTGTATGCTATAACTATGGACAACCAAGCCATTATGCCATAGATTTCCAAAATCCTACTGAGACATGTTCATATTGCAAAGCGAAGGACCATAATGTGGAGCAGTGTCCCTAGTTGATTGCAAAGTGGAAATCTCGGACCATCGCAGGTCCTAACCCTGCATAGAATACAAATCCAAATCCTAACCCAAATGTTCAGATGATTGCTATTGAGCTAAAAGAGCCAAGCATTGCCGTCGTAACAAGAGGAGGTGCTGTGACCAAAGCTGATCATAAAATATCGCAAGAACCACCGCAGGCACAACCACAGGTGTGACCTGCGGCGCAGAAGAAAGTACAATTTGACGTTCAAAAACATAAGCAGGTATTTTTGGATGTACGACCTATCTTCATGGATCTAGAGCAGCCGTTGACCTCAGCCAAAGTTAGGGAGATGCTTGAATGCTTCGAACAGCTATTCCAAAAGCAGATTCTGAAAAAGGTTAGTAAGCTCAAGTCATTTCTTTCAAGTTGCTTAGCGCTAATTCAAGATAAATATGTCGTCACAGAACTACAAGCACTGATAGAAGAAACCCTTGTAGAGTCGCAATCTGGCAAGAGGGTTAAACATGTCAAAAATAATTTCAAAATAGGGCGCGAGTTAAGAATGACTGTGCAGATAGGGGATTATGACATGGATTACATTATTCTAGATCTAGGGTTAGATGTCAATATTCTGACATGACATACTTGGGAAAGTATGGGAACGTTATGCTTAGAATGGTCCCCTATCCAGTTGAGGCTTGTAAATTAGGTGAAGGTCCTACAAATTGGTAGGTTGGGTCAAGTCCCTATCGACATTAAGGAGCTTTGCACATTCATAGACTCTGAAGTCATCAATATTGGTGATGACACGAACCCATACTCCGTTCTTTTGGGGATAGATTGGGAAATAGATACTCAGACCATTATAAATTTTAAGAAAAGAATCCTCTCATTCGAGGATGATGAGTTGAGGGTAGTGTCTCCCATTGATCCACTAGAGGGACAAAGGTATGTCGAACCAGTCAATAGTGAAGGACAGGGTGACTATATAGACCATATCTATAATGTTATCACCTTAAAAGATGATTATGTAAACCTGATAACCGATGGAAACCTGAGCTAGAGGAGTCCTAGTTTCTGCACGTCATATTCAGGAGAGGCACTGGAAAATTGGAAAAAATGATTACATGAGGTCTCTATGAGGAGATGATCTAGAGTTACAAGGTCTGTACAACAGGTGGAGACACAGTCGACTGAGTTACCCACATATGAAGGGTTACCTAATCTTGCAACCTTCCTCAGTAAGTTTGAAGGACTGGTGACAAAAGAGCAATGCTTGTTTGCATTAGACTATGTACTGAAGGCTACACCCACTAGATGGTGGGGTATGCATAAGTAATCCATATTAAATGTCCATAATGTAGAATATTGTTGGAAGTTATATTCAATGAAGAAGTCACCACCGTGAGTTAGAAGTACACAGGGATGTCAAAACCTATTGAGCACCTTAATCAGTGTCACACAGCATTTGCAGAATACCCGTGATAGGAATGGGTCCATCATTTCATACACACATTGGAAATGATACCAAAAAGATGATATACATCCATGGAGTTGTGACAAGGAACTTAGGACTGGGACGAGGTGGGTAAACAATATGCGCACACCTTTACATTTGTTGATGAGAAACCGATAGTTGATGCTGCACTTCAAGCAATCAAGGAAAATATATTCGCTGAAATTCCTATTGAATCAAAAAGTTCCCACTAGTGCAACGCGACTATCCAGCAATGGATGGCTTGTTACAATATGGTGGGAGAACTAGATGATGATTCAACTAACATAAACATGCCGAAGTCTGAGGGTATACACGAAGTTGAAGGAAGTGGTATTTAGAGTGACCAGTTCCTCAAGACGCTAAAAATTAGTAAAGTTAACGTTGGCTTGCTGGAAAACCTGAAGTTCACCAATATAGGAGATTATTGGGACGATGAGATGGTATCAAAGATCACAGACTTGCTGCATGAGTTTCAGGACCTATTCCCAACCAACTTCTTGGAGATGAGGGGAATAGTAGGAGATCTAGGGGAGATGAAAATATCCTTGAAACTAGATGCTAAACCAGTTAAGAAGCGACCTTATAGGTTGAATCCAAGGTATAAAGAGAAGGTAAAAGCAACATTGGATCACATGCTCGATGCAGGAATCATTGAACATGTTGCAGAATTAGAATGGATCATCCCTATAGTGATCCAAATTAAGAATAGAATAGGTGAAGTTAGGATCCATTTTGACCTAAGGAAGATAAATGATGCATGCCTTCATGATCCATTCCCAACACCATTCACGGATGAAGCACTGGAAAGTGTCGGAGGACAAGAGATGTATTCATTCACTGACAGATTTTCTGGCTACCATCAAGTAAGAATCATGAAGGAAGATCGACATAAAATGACATTCGTCACATAATGGGGATGCTACCCATATACAGAAATGCCCTTTGGACTCAAGAATGCACTTGCTATTTTTTCTAGAATAGTATTTTCCACTTTTGAATATTTCATACATAAACTTGTTAAGGTCTACTTTGATGATTGGACTATGTTTGGTATAGTAAGAGACCACATTGAGAGTCCGCGCATGATGCTGGGCCGCTGTTGCCAGTATCATATTGTGCTTAATTCAAAGAAATGTATTTTTTCCACACCATTTGGTGTGTTGCTGGGACATGTCGTGTGTCGCGACGGAATTTTGGTTGACCTAGCGAAAGTTACGATTATCCTTGAATTTCCACCACCTACATCAGTCATGCAACTTAGATCAGTGTTAGGACACACAGACTATTACTGAAAGGTCATCCGAGGGTATGCAAAGATAACTACACCTATAGAGAAACTGTTGAATAAAGATACAAAGTTTCAGTGGACGGAAGCTTGTCAAGAAGGTTTGGACAATTTAAAGAATAAGATGGCCATCATGCCAATACTAGTATTTCCTGATTGGAAGAAGCAGTTCCATGTCCACATCAATGCGTTGTCTATCATGCTCAGCATAGTCTTGACACAACCAGGCCAAGGTGCGCTTAATGACCCTATTCATTAGAGGAAATTTGGGGTCTTAAATGGGCCTTCTAAGAAAACGTGCCAAAATAAGTTTTTGTGAGTTGGAATTCAATAACCAATAGAATTTCAATAAAATAAGTCAACCATAATGGTTGAATTGACATATTTGTCATTAAAAAAAACTACTTTTTTTGTTCGTATTTTCGACATATCTCATTGTGTTTTTACTCAAATTTTGATCGGGAGAGCTCATTGGATGCGGAATTTGATTTTGCATCCAATGAGTACCCGCACTGCATACTTTTGATGGACCCCGCTACCCCAAAAACAAGAAATACCTGAAAAAATGTGATGATGATGTCATCATCACGTTGTTTCAGGTATTTCTTGTTTTTTACCTGAAAAAACGTGATGATGATGTCATCATCACATTTTTTCAGGTATTTCTTGTTTTTGGGGTAGCGGGGTCCATCAAAAGTATGCAGTGTGGGTACTCGTTGGATGTAGAATCAAATTCCTCATCCAACGAGCTCTCCCGATCGAAATTTGAGTAAAAACACAGGGAGATATGTCAAAAATACGAACACAAAAAGTAGTTTTTTTCTTTCTTCCTCCAAAATTAATCAATATTATTTTATTATTTTAACTATTATTTTATTATTTTCCTTAGGAGGCCCATTTTAGACCCCAAAATTCCTCTAATGTCTTTTGCTAGCAGAAAATTGTCGACCACAGAGAAAAAATACACAATGACAGAGAGAGAAGGCCTCGCCATGGTCTATGCTTTGCAAAAGTTTTGGCACTACTTGTTGGGTGGACATTTTAAAATGTACATTGATAATTCGACATTAAAATACCTAATAAACAAGCTAGTGTTGGGGGGGGACAATATGTCAATGGATTTTCTTGTTCCAAGAATTTGATTTTAAGGTTATTGTTAATCCTGGTTGACTGAATGTGGGACTCGATCATTTGTTAAGAATAGAAAGTGGTGAAGAACCAACCGGCTTAGAGGAAAACTTTCTTGGTGTGCAACTATTTGTGGTCACCATGATTGATGGTTAGAATAAGGAGTTTAACGCTATCATCCACTTCCTAAGCACAGGCTATGCGCCTGAAGGGTTCACCACTATGTGAAAGAAACACTTGGTCGTTAAGGCTGCAGATTATGCATTCATTGCGGGACACCTATACAGGATGGGCCCCGATGAAATATTGTGATGGTGTGTCTTTTCCCATGAACGACATTGGGTAATGAGTGAAGCACATGCTGGTGTCACAGGAGGACACTACACTGGAAAGGAAACTGTGCACAAGATATTACAAGATGGCTTATGGTGGCCAACTATACATATGGATACTAAGAGATTTTTTTGGCATTGCGATGTTAGCTAAATGACAGGAAAACCATCGAGACATGATGATTTTCCGCTTACGTCACAGATAACCCTGCAAGGATTCGATAAGTGGGCCATTGATTTTGTTGGACCGATCAATCCACCAGGAAAGAGGACTAACTCTCACTACATTATCATTGTGACAAACTACTTAACCAGATGTGCTGAAGCTGTGCATGTTAAAGATAACACTATTGCAACTGCGGTGAATTTTTTATTTGAAAATGTGGTGACCAGATTTGGCTGCCTGAAAATTTTGCTAAGCAACCAAGGTACATATTTTGTTAACAACATGATTGATAAGCTTACTGCAAGGTTCTCGATTCAACATAGAAAGAAGACACCCTATCATCCTCAAGTGAATGGAACAGTTGAAGCATTCAACAAGATTATAGAAAATGCATTAACCAAATTATGCAATGTCCGCAGAGATGATTGGGATCATAAAGTTTCAGTTGTGCTATGGGTGTACCGCACAACTTGCAAGCAACTGACAGGGAACACTCCATTCATACTAGTGTATGGACAAGAATCCATTGTGTCGATGGAATATATTATGCCGAGCTTAAGAGTTGTTGCGCTGATGAAAATGATAGATGTAAATGAAGGTTGTCGCAACTCATCCAGATGGAAGAAGAACGCTTCGTCGTAGGATTCCATCAAAACATAGAGAAGAAAAGGTAGAAAGCATGGCATGATCGCCATATCAGAACTAAGCAGTTCAAAGTTAGAGCACTTGTTTTGTTGTACGAAAACAAAGTTTTGAAGCATCTTAGGAAATTGAAGACGCATTGGCTAGGGCCATATGTGGTCACACATATCACTGACGCAGGTGCAATGAAAATGCATAAGGTCAATGGAGTCCCAGTCACAAGGATGATAAATGGAAGCTGCCTGAAACCATACTACAATGGCCATGACATGCACGGGTAAGGTAGGAATATATGATAAAAAAAGAAGAGAGAGAAAAAGAGAAAAGAGGAAAGGAAACTGTTCTATCGCAAGTTTATGACGTGAGTATTCCAATCCTGCAATAAGAGCAGGAATGACAGTATGGACATCATTAAAGCCCGAATACTCAAAAATATTTAGGAGGTTATGATAGCGAGGTGTCATTACATTGACAAGTCCAAGGAAAATGGTAGTGTTCTTTTTGGTCCCATTCATCATCCTCGCCATAACTTCCCTGACAGGTACATATCAGAAATCGAGTAGTGAGTTAATGGTGGAATGCGTTGAATAGGAAGCCCATGTGATCAACAAGACATCTATCTACCATCAAATGATCACATGCAAGACAAGCGCATCCCTATAAATATGAGCCTTCATTGACACAAATCCATTTACTTGCACAAAGAGAAGAAGAGCGAACTAGAGCTTGAAATTATGAGAGTCGAAGCTAATGGTCATTTCCATTTTCAGTACCAGTGAGCATTCCAAAGTTACAAGAGCATCACCTTACCTAATAGAAGAATAAATTACGTCACCAGAGGTACAATAGTGAGAAGAAGAACCAGAAACGATGGTGTGACAAAACCCACAAATAGTTCCTACGACCAGTTCAACCCTTGCTTCGGCCTTTGGTTCAGCCTCTACGTCGGCCCCAACTCAAAATACACCACTCAATATACCAGTTACAGGTCTGCAACCATTTGTGTTAGATAGAGACATACCAGAATCATCAACACCTAGGGTTAGGGTACCAAAGTTCACTAAGAAGTGGAAGGATACCGAGGACATAGCCACCAAGGAAGCACTAGCTTCACCACCGCAAAGAGACATGAATGCCACTATAGAGGAGAGGAACCTGCTACTGATATATGCTCGGCCAAGTAGAGCAGAGGTTCCTGAAGTAAAGCTTCTAACGAAAGAATGCTCCTCCTTGGTTGCACCCCAGATCCCTGCGGGAGTGCTGCTGTTGATGAACATAATCCCGAAATTGGTGAAGTTGAAATTTGAAGATACTGATATGAGGAAGCAAGTGGACCTGAAGAGAAATAAATACATGATCACGATGCCAATTGTCCTACCTGTTCCACCATTGGTCATTCCAATGCAATGGGATCAAGGTATAGAAAGCACGAGCCTACTTAACTTTCTGCTCATGCCGCACTTTTGCCAAAGCAAGCAGGAGAGCACATATGTGAAACAACTCCTGGTATGTTTCCATGGAGGATATTTATGGCTTGATCAACCCTATGATGTTGACATCAAGCTCATTTCGATGATAATGGGTCTTTTGCATCAAGGACACGACCCTACGCCATATCTGTGTGCAAATAGAGATACACCAAATATCAAGGAGAAGTATGACCTCCAGTGCATGAATAGAGGCTTCTTAATTTCCTCTATAACTAACAACATAGTGAGCTTCACCACAAATATTCTATATTCCAAGCTGTTGTGCAAGATGCGGCCCACTGAGTGCACCACTGGGGCGGTGGAACTTGCAGAACAGTGCATAGAGGGAGTGATGTTCAATTGGTCCTAGTATCTATTGAATGAGCTGATGGTGGATTACAAGCAAGTGCAGAAGGAGAGTAAGGCCAAATTCCACTACTCATGTTTGCTCATTTTAATTTCTTTTGTTTTTGGGTTAAACCTACCAGATTACCTTCCACTGGATGTCCCAATACTTTTCCATGGCACGAAGTATTAGAATGTCTAGGAGGACAAGGAAAACAAGATCCGATAGAAAGACAATAACATAGAGTTCTTTTTGCATGGGAAGGCAGTGCATGAAGTAATCAAACACCAGCAAAAATTGCGGGCTAAGACAGTCCAAAAATATTCATCTTTTATAAAATTCCAGGTTGGCATCCATAATATTATTCTAAATCCATGACATGATCCTAAGAAGAAGGCACAACCGACGCCTTTTATGATCAATGACTCGGATGTGGAAGAGGCCATCCAAGAGTGGCCTACAAAGTGCCATGTCCCGCTCGACTTGCAGATGGAACAAGGAGGAATTGGCCAAGGAAATGGTCAAGGCAATGACCAAGATGATGGTCAAGGCAATGATGGGGGTGATGGGTAAGGAAACCAAACACATGACATAGACAACGATGATGATGACAATGATCAGGATGATTCAGAAGGCACACCTACTGACGAGGATGTGCAAACTCAGAAGAAGCAACAACCTCAACCGCAACATAAGAAGCGTAAAGCCGATAGAACGACTGATATATTCAACTTAGCCAAGGAGGACATGAGCTTGCTTTCCAAACCAATGGCGGAGTTTGTGAATTCCAGTCTTAAAGGCATAAGTAAAAAGTAGTTATGACTGACTGACAAATTGGTGGAGCATATCAATACACTCACTAAGGCTATCAATGAAGTAAAAAGCATAGATGAAGCTAAGACTTATGGCGTGGATCCTAATGACCCACTATTAACACCACTTCTTTTGCCGATGGTGAAGATAAACTTCCAAGCATGAGCAATGGATACTGGTACACCCGAGTTTGATAATGTTGTCCATGACTTTGGGATGCTATCTATAGATTTCTCCAAACTAGCGTTAGTCGAAGTATATGCTATTTAGCATGCGATCACAACTGAAATTTGAATTAGAGAGAATTCTCTTGCGTACAAGGATACCAAGAAGACAAGGAAGGAAAAAATTCATAAGTCCCTCCTTTATTAAAAAGAGCAAGAGATCGAAGCGCACGAACAAAGCAGTCTTGCACTAGACGAATCCATCAAAGACACAATCGGAGAGTTCCCTTTGGAAGAAGGCCAAGAAGATGCATATATGGCCATAAAGGTAGCATGACTGTCTAAAATTTCCACATACCTAAGGAAATAGGTCGAAGATATTAAGGCACAATAGATACCAAACACAACTCCTTAGGTTCTGGAAGAGCGTAGGAAAACAACGTCTAAGGCTGTTGAGCAAATCAGGCAAGGAGAAAAACTTTGCACTGAAGCAGTTGAAGCCATTTCTACGATGTGGGAATTGCTTTTGGAAGATGAAGCTGTGGAGAAAATCAAGGAAGATGTGTAGCAAGTTGATTTAAATATTCACTATTAATGAATACATGAGTAATATTCCAACCAGGGAGAATATTGCAAAGGTCACCGAGCTGAAGAAACTAATACAGAAATTAAAAACTCTACGCGACCAAGAGCAGAAAAGAAACGAGGAAGTCACGAAACAATAGATAGAGGCTGAAAGAGTTACAGAGCTCATTCATCCTATACAACAAAATATCTAGCTTATCACTCAGTCGCTGGAAGAAGGACCGTCGAAACATATTAGTTCTGATTGTGTGGAACAATTGGTCAAGCAGGAAGAGGAAGTAGTGAAAGAGGTTGCCCAAGTGAAAGGCATTTTGAAGGAATTTTGGGACAAGGTCGGTCCCGTGGCGTAGTCAGTGCCAAAACCATGAGAACCATAGACCTTATTAGTGGCTCGGGACGAGCCACATGTGAGTTTTGGGGGCATGTTGGACTAGGATAGAGCACAAGGAGGAAACCAAAGCGGACATGCAAGAGGAAACTAGGCACACAACAGAGGAAAAGCTGGAAAAGAGAGAAAAGGAAACACAGAAAAAGGAAAGCTATGACGAGGGAGGGTGTGACAAGGAAAATTGTACCCAAATTGTAATACCCCCAGTTTTGACCCTGGTTGCATTAAAGGATACATGATGTATATGTTGTAATTAATCGTGGTGTGGAGCTAAAGGCAAAAGCCCCACCATAGATTTGGTCATATTATGTTTTGGCAATTGGGATCATTGGTGATGGTATATCATGCTATCCGACACATAATAGTTTTGCATCATGTAAATATGCACATTCATTAAAATAAACCTATAGCCAGCTACGACGGTGCAACGTTAAATGAAAAGGGCATGATTTCCTAAGGTTAAGGGGGGGGGGAATTGTCTAACCCGTGGGAGTCATTGGGGAAAAGCCATGTGTCAGCCACTTAAGCTCCTTTTGTTAGGTGGGGGAAGTTACTACTAGGAAGTGGTGGGTGGTAGGACTGTCAGTCCTTGCCACACGCCCACTCCACCAGCTGTCTCTCCACCTTCACGTGGGTAAGAAAAACACCACTACGCCACTCTCTTGTCCGTTCTGCTCACTCTCACACAGGGACATTTTGCTCTATTCTCCCTTCTCTCATGGATTTCTGGTTGAAGTATGGGGTTTTTCCCTTCCATTCATGCAGAGAGGTTGTTCCCTTTTTCATGTTGGCGCTCTTGTTCGAACTATGTAATGTCCTGGGTGTTCATCATTGAACTGTGGTTGTTTTTTTCCCCTGATTAATGGTTGTTGTGAGTACATACACTGTGTTGGCTATGTTTTTCCCTCACATACAGATTGGGAGTCTGTTTCTTCCCCATTACGGTCTGTGTAAGTTTTCCAGTGGTTTCATTGGGGATCGTGTGCTATGGTTTGCATGGTTGTTCGTTGGCTATGGTATTTTCCACGTTTGAGCTGTTGTAGGCTATTTATTGGATCATTTTGGCCACGATAGGGCCAAGAATAATTCAAGTGTTGGTATCCCCTGCCCAAGCTGTGAATTGCTTGTCTGGCTGCATGCATGCAGTGGTTGGTCTTTGGACTGTGTGGAGTGGGATTGAAGGCTAGGTATGCTTGAGAAACCTGGGTTTGGGGAGCCACACAGACAGAGTTAGATGGCCTGATTTCTTCTCCATAACCTCGGAAGAGCACTGGCAAGGGAAGTTAGGGCCTAAGGGATTGTGAAGCAGAGAAGGGACTGATTCCTAATGTCAGGTGTGTGTGTGTGTATTAGAGGTTAGACTAGTTATGGTGTAGGCATACTTAGCTCTTCCATGAGCTCACCAGCTTAGAATTTATCTTCTCCTAGCTCCTTGATAGCCTGATAAGCCCTACTATGTGGGCTTGGATGATTTGTGTACCTTGGCTATGCGTAAGCCTGCTTAGTCCCTTATTCCTTGGGGAATCATGCCCATATCGGGGGTGGCAGTGTTGCTAAGAGATTGATGAGCACCCTGGCCCATGGTTGGGTGGAACGTTGTAGCGATGTAGCTGGTTGTGGGACAAGGTCTTTATGTGATAACTATCCTTGCCTATCTTACTTTTGCATTTATGTTTACTGTTAATGAATTATGATGAACATGTATATGAATGAATGTTGTTTTGCTTCTGCAGTGTATGTGAATTATTATGCATCTTAGCATGTTTTAGGTTTTAATAATTTTATTTCAGCATTATATGACTATTCATGTTCATGGGGCTATTTTCCTGGTTTGTTTGATGGTTTGGTAGCGTCCTCTTCTCCGGTCAGAGGGTCGGAGATGTTACAGTATGTTATCAGAGCTTATGTTTTAGCATGGGCATGAATGGGCCGTGGAGATGCAGTGACAGAGCCATCATTGTAGCATTGGGCCCCAGAGGGCCATGAGAAACCAGCTAGTAGAGGAAGGTTTCCCTCTGCCCAGCAGAGATTAGAAAACTTCCACCAAATTTTTTTCTAAGTGCCAAGACCATCGGCTCATCAAAAGACTTAGTCTAAATCTTCTCTAATGCATCAGACAGCTTAGACAGAAGTCCTCCCAACGGGGAATTGGCGGGATAGAATTTTTGGAAGTGGTCAAAGTTGACGGAGGTTTCGGTGAAAATTAGAGGAAACCTGAGCTGATACATCGGCTCAGCTTAATTGAATATCGCCGAAACCGCGAAGAAAAATTGTGGATGGAAACTCCAAAATGTTGGCTATTTTATTCAAAAGGCCATCCGATACAGACCATCAACATAAGTGAAATATAGCTGAATTCAGAGCCGATACATCAGTAGAGAACAGTTGAATTTGAATCCGTAGTGTCAGTGAAGATTAGTTGAGTAAGTAGCCGAAACATTGGTGGCAGATAAAAGAATTTTCGGTGGGAAAATAGATAAGAAAGAAGCCAACACCGTGGTAGAGATCTCCAAAAGAACGTCAAACGTCATCGACGTTTAGTGGATGGAGCAGCCAATGAAGCAACAGACATCGATGGAAAAGAAAGGAAGTTTTCGCCGAAAAATAGATGATGAAGACGCGGCAATGTCAATGGAAATTAGACGATAAGGGTGCCGACGTAGAGGAGGAAAGAGAATTTTCAGAAAATTCTCTAAGTAAGGAAATCATCGACGAAGTTTAGTTGTCTTGAGCATCGATGGACATCGGTGGAAAATAGGTGAAGGCCAAGCCGTAGTTTCAGCAAAGATCTCCTGAAGATTGCCGCAACGTCAACGAGAAATACGGAATGAAGGCACCGATGCGATGAAGAGAGTTAGTGGATGGGAGCGCTGATGCAAAGGAAATCACTAGAAGGAAGCCAAAACTATGGAGGAAGTTAGTTGATCAAGGAGCTGATGCGGCGACGGACAAGGAAGGAATTTTTTCGAAAATTTTTCTAAGTATAGAAAACATCGAAAAATATTAGTTGATGAGACCACCGATGAAGCATCGAAAGAAATTAGTTGTTTGGACCACTGATGCTGTTGGAAAAATTTAGTTGATGGTGCATCCGACCTGACGGTGGACAAAGATGGAATTTTTTCCGATTTGTCGATGAAAATTAGATGATGTAGGTGCCGATACGTCGGTGGGAGAGAGGAGAAAGAGGAAATTTTTTCCGAAAATTTTCTAAGTATGGAAATTGTCGGCAAAGTTTAGTCGATGGAGAAGACGACGCGGCATCGGATGAAGGAGGAAGTGTCGATGAAAGTTAGTGGTTTGGACCACTGATGCGGCGGAAAAATTTTGTTGATTAAGCCACCGACACATCGAATAAAGTTAGTGGTTTAGACCGCTGATGCGTCGAAAAAATTTAGTCATTTGGATCGCTGATGAACGTCGAAAGAAGTTAGTGGTTTGGTCCGCTGATGGGCATCAAAAAATTTTAGTTATTTGGGTCGCCAATGCAGCAGAAGCATTTAGTTTTGCGCCGCCGACACATAGTGTCTAGTGGTTCCGATCATTGACAGGTTGTGTGGTCTGCGGAACCCACAGTTGGTTCATTGACTGCCATTGCAGCTGCCTATGGAACTAACCGTCCGATGAGCGAGTGGTTAGTTTCTCTCGTCGATGTCGTGGTAGGTAAAGTTCCTATCATCGATACATTAGAGGAAAATTTACTGTTTGATCACTGCAATGTTGAAAGGTTTAATGGTTTGGGTCATCGATACAACGGACTCGTTCAGTTTTTGATCGCCGATGCCATAGTGACCAGTGTACCCGATTGCCGATATGTTGTGGTCCTCAGCATCACCGATAAATGATAAAGGGCTCAAAAGCTTAGACAGATGGGGATCAAAATAGTGGAAGACACTAGCTATTTGACTGTGAATGAATGGTCTTTGGCATCATCGATGCAGCGCAAGGCTTAAGGGTTCCAATCACCAATAAAGTTCAGAAGGTTGGATGACTATGGGCCTGATATAGCAGAAGGAAATAGATGAACAGGCCACCGATGAGTGTGGAGGAAACTAGAGCTTTCGGCTGCCGAAACGTCAGAAACTTAGTTGGAAAGAGGCCCAATAGGGAGAAAGAAATTTTGGGTTTTTCAAAGTGGAAATTTTCTCAACAAATTCCAACTGCTTTTCAGTGGATTTCTAGCAGACTACTAGTGGATTATAGGGCTGAAAAGGAAGAAAATCCCAGGTGGCTAAGGTTGACATTTTAGACCAAAATACATTTGGTAAAAAGCATCATTTTTGAAGTGGTGTGGTTTTCACACACCTGAGGTTAGGATGAAGCATGTGGATAGGCATTGGAAAGCTTATCCAGTAGGGAATAAGAGAGAGTCACCAGAATTGGAGTATGGAGAAACAAAGTGCTAGTGATTGCTTGAAAGAGAAATGTTCTGCTGTCAATATGGACAAATCCAGGAGTTGCATTCCTAGAGGTAGCAAGAACATGAAGTCAAACTAGCTGTTGTGTGGAAGAGGAGTTCCATGCAAGGATGAGGGACTTGAAAAGGGAAATATCCTTAAACCCTGTCTTTCTAGTTATGATTACAAGTTTTATACATGAAATGTGTGAGGATATGCCTTGCATGCATAGGATATTACATGTTGGTAAGAATTATATATTTATAATGAACCACTAATGATAATTATTGCATTGGTGTTGCCATTAGTGGGAAAAACAATGACACCATGGACATGGATGAATATGTTGCTGATACTGACAAATGTGACCAGCAACCCTATGGAGAAAGGGATAAGGAAACAACTCCAAAATCAAAAGTTGGTGAGCAGTGATTATTCAAGAAGAGTCTGGAGAAGAAAGCACTGAAAAAGAAATTCCAGAGGAAGAAGAAGTGCAGATTGCCTCAGAAAACACTCAAGTGCTTGGAACTCAAAATTCCCAATCATCTGCTCATCCACAATTGAATACCAACCCCCCTTATCCAGAGAGGTAATTAATATAGAAGCCCGTGGTTCTCCTGTAGTTTGATTTGGAAAATGAGTTGAAAAATATTTGTATTAAGATTCCATTACTTCAGGCCATTAGAGACGTTCCTATTTATTCAAAAATGGTAAGGGAATTATGCTTGAAGAAACCTGGTCGAAAACAAAAAGATCCACCCACAATACACATTATAGGCCAGCTGTCCAATTATATTTTAGACTATCCCTTACCTCCAAAATTGCAAATCCTGGGAACCCAGTCGTGACCATTTGCATTAATGAGATTCCAATAGGAACCACTCTAGTTGACCTGGGGGCTGCGATTAATGTCATGTCTATGACCACCATGCAGAAACTTTAGTTTTATAATCTCCTTAGACCTACTCCTACCATTTTGGAGTTGGCTGATAGGAGCACAGTTAAACCTATAGGGGCATTAGATGACATTACTGTTACTGTAGCTTCTTGGGAGTATCCAATGGATTTCTTGGTACTCCAAACCAAACACCCAATGGGGGAACATCCTGTCATACTAGGCATACCCTGGTTAGCAACTGCCAATGCCTTTATAGGTTGTAGAGAAGGTATTTTAACGATATCAAATGGCACCTCTCTATAGAACATTATTATTTATCCACCAGCGTAGACTGTATTGGAAAACATGTTATGGTTAGAGAATCCTTACGGAGATGAGGACATGGAACAACCCTTACTATCTATCAGTCAAACTAGGGGGCTGGAACACCAGACTGAAGATGATATCCTAGATCAATTTATCTCAGCCACTACTAGTATTGAGTTTCCCCAATCCTTCTCTAACTTAGACCATGTTTTCACAGAATATTTTCAAGAACAGTACTACCCTTCAACCATCTCATCATCAGTGGTTTTATTCATAGATGAGAAAGTTGGAGCCTCAACCACACCAATGGAGATTAGTCCAAGAAGGTCTTTGTTTATTAATGCAAATCTGTCTCAATACCAACAAAATCAGTTAGTTAACTTACTCAAAGCACAGTCGGGGGCATTTGCTTGGATTTATATAGACATGAAAGGCATTCACCCTGACACATGCATCCATCATATTTATACACAGGAAAACACTAGGTCGGTAAGGCAACCACAGAGGAGAATGAACCCTGCGCTTAAAGACATTATGAAGGATGAGTTACAAAAATTGCTTGACGCAGATTTTATCTATCCCATTTCTGATAGTAAATGGGTATCTCCGTTGGTGATTGTCCCAAAGAAGGGAGGTAAGTGGAGAATATGTGTAGATTTCTGGGAATTGAACAAAGCAACTCTCAGAGATTACTTCCCTCTTCCTTTCATAGATCAGGTCTTGGACACTTTGTCAGGAAAACAGTATTTTTATTTTCTTGATGGATACAGTGGGTATAACCAAATCAGGATAGTCCCAGAGGACCAAGAAAAAACTACTTTCACCTGCCCATGGGGAACTTACACTTACAAGGTGTTACCATTTGGGTTGTGTAACGCTCCTGCCACTTTCCAGAGGGCAGTGTTAGGTATTCTGGTAGACTTAGTTCATGATTGTGTGGAAATATATATGGATGACTTCATAGTCTATGGTAATGATTTCAAGGAAGCCTTAGATAACCTAGAGAAAGTTTTAATTAGGTGCCAAGAAACAAATCTTGCCTTAAGTCATGAAAAGTGTAAAATGATGTTAACTGACGGCATTGTTTTAGGGTACCACATTTCATCTGAAGGTATTAAGGTAGATCCAGCAAAGATTGAAATCATTACTAGTTTATCTCCATCAACTACACAAAAGGAAGTCGGAAGTTTTCTATGACATGCGGGTTACTATCGTAGATTTATTGCCAATTTTACCAAGATAGCAGCCCCACTATTCAAATTATTAGCCAAAGACATTGGTTTTTGTTGGGATCAACACTGTCAGATAGCCTTTGATACTTTAAAAACAGAATTGTCTTCAACACCAGTCCTGCGGGGGCCAAACTGGTCCTTTCCCTTTCATATACAAACTGATGCTTCAAACACTGCCCTAGGGGGGGTACTCAGATAGAAAGAAAGTCAATCTTATTATGCCATTTATTTCATCAGTAAAAATTTAACACCAGCAGAACTAAACTATACAGTAACTGAAAAAGAATTTCTAGCAATAGTTCATGCTATTACTAAATTCCGGCATTATATTATTGGCTATGAAGTATTTGTTCATACTGATCATTCTGCTATTAAATTTTTGATGAATAAACCTATAACTAGTGGCAGAATTACTAGATGGCTTCTTTTGCTACAGGAGTTTAACATTACTATAGTTGATAAACCAGGGAAGGAAAATCTGGTTGTAGATTTCCTCTCAAGATTGACTCATACTGATGATAATGTTCTTGTAGATGATACCTTTCCTGATGAAAATTTATTTTTTGTTTCTATTAAAACACCATGGTTTGCAGATATAGCCAATTATTTGGTCACAGGAAAAATACCTGCTCATCTGTCATCATATGAAAAACGAAGGATCATACAACAAAGTGCTAATTATTCATGGGCAGGTAATGACCTCTTTCAAACTGGTCCAGATTTGATCATCAGGAGATGTGTAAGGGAGGATGATATGTATGATATCCTTCAAGCCTGTCATGATGGACCCTGTGGAGGGCATTTTTCAGACAAGCAGACAACATACAAGGTGTTACATCAAGGGTATTACTGGCCCACACTTTTCAAAGATGCTGAAAAATATGTACAGGGTTGTGACAGCTGTCAACGAATGGGAAGACCCACTGCTGCTGATGAAATGCCTTTACAAGCCCAGGTACAGATTGAACCTTTTGAAAAAATGGGGATTTGACTTTGTTGGACCAATCTTACCGATGTCATGAAAGAAAAGATATATATTAGTCTGTACTGACTATGTGACTAAGTGGGTGGAGGCAAAAGATCTATTAAGGGCCACTGAGAAATCAATCATAGAATTTATTTATGAAGAAATTTTCACTTGCTTTGGGATTCCTCGTGAAATTGTAACTAACAATGGGGCACAGTTTGTCTCTAAATCAATGAAAGCACTGATAGAGCAATATGGGATTAAACACTATAAATCCTCTCCTTACCATCCCCAAGTAAATGGTCAGGTGGAGTCAACAAATAAAGTGTTAGAAGCCATTTTAACCAATACTGTGTAGATGCATCACAAGGACTGGGCAGACAGGATACCAGAGGCATTGTGGGCTTATAGAACTACGTGGAGGAACACCACAGGTCATACCCCATATCAGCTTGTTTATGGGAAACAGGTTTTGCTCCCTATAGAATTTCAGGTGAAGACTTTTCGTACTGCTGCACAATTGAGCCTAAATTTAGATGAAGCCCAGGAGTAGAGGTTGATGCAATTGAATGAGCTTGATGAAATCAGACAAGATACTGTCCAACGAACTGCTTTAATACATAATCAGAGGACTAAATGGCATGACAAATTTTTGAAGAAGAAAACTTTTGAAGAAGGTGATTGGGCTCTGTTGTTTGACTCACGGTTTAAACACTTCAAAGGTAAGCTTACCACTAGATGGATGGGACCATATGAATTCGTGACTGTTTTTGATAATGGGTCTGTCAAAATAAGGACAATAGATGAAGAACAAGCTGCATTTGTGGTGAATGGACATCGGTTAAAGGTATATCATAAACCTCTTTCTAAGCAAGAGTTCATTCATAACATGAGTCAGCAATCTGAACTAGAGCTGGTAGGTGAAGAAATGACTTCTTCATCCCCTACTTTCTCGCAGTAACATCCAATGAAATTGTTTTTTTTTGTATATATGTATAGGAGTTTTTTTATCGATAGGTTTCTTTTTGAAGGATGTAGATATTCTCTTCGGTGAGGCTCAGGATGTTTTTTAAAAGAAAAGGGAAGTATTTCTGTTACTATTCCTATTTCAGCCATTGATTACTTTTACAAAGAATTTTCAAGGACTGTGTTAATTTGAATTAAATTTCTGAGTTTCACTGGGTAACTGGAATGCCTGTGTCAAGTAAATAAATGTGTGCTGTTAGGTTTTTCAAACTTGTCCTCTTTATTCATACAAGTACTTATCCACTTGGCACTGCCTCTATTAGTGATTTAAGCTTCAAAAGGGGATTTTACTTATGAACTCATGGGTTACTAGTGCCATTTGACTTGGTTTCACACTGGATGGAATGAGGATATTGTTTTTTAAGTAGTAGCAGCTATGGGCATTGAATTATTATCCAGATAGGCACCATTATAGAAAAGGTCTCCAGGATTGAGAAGTCTTTTGATTGTTATCTATTGGCTTCCATAATATCAAATACATATATATATATATATATATATATATATACATTTTTTGTCCAGCCACTTCATGGCTTTCACTTTATATAGTTACAGAGGTTAGTTGTTCATTTGGACAAATCTTTACAGACATGTTTCAAGAACACTCTTCCAATTTTGATATCATCCCACTCCTAGATGGTTTTCAGAGCTGCTCCCCCACTCATCTATGCATAATAAAATCATAAAATTTATCTTTAAGATGAATTTGGGACAAGGGCCTCTGATAGAAAAAGGGTGTAAGAGGTTAACCCGCCGAGATACTGAACAGGTCCGCTGGCAGCGGGTACTGACCTGTGGTATAAACAGGAAAACCGATCAGGGTACTGAACAGGCCTGTTGGAAATGAGACATCTTCCTAGGGAGGAAGCTTCTTAGATATTATAGTTACCCCACCGGAGTACTGAACGGGCTCGCTGGCAGTGGGTTCTGACTCTGATATCTCTTTTAAAAGCCTCATCTATACTTGTCTGTGTGAACAATGTACTTATGTAAATGTTAAAGAAGAGGTCATGTGTGGGTTAAATAAAATTTAAAGAAACTGTTTGTAAGAGCCAGTTGAGAATCATCTTTAGATGCTCTAAATTTTGGTTACCTGATCCTTGCTAGAAGAAAAGGGTTATGCCTTTAGAGTGTACTGGGGTTTACTGATTCAATGAACATAGCTGTGAACCTAAGTATTGGTTTTTCTTTTTCACTGCTCAAACTATCTTGTGTGAAGCTGAGTCAAGATGGCCAGTACACCATTGGCTTCATTTAAGTACTCCTCTTGACTTGTGTTTTAAGGCACATGTTCTGGTGGAAAAAGTTTTATATGAATGTAGAGAAAGAAGTCTGTGCTCATGATTGAAGCTTTGAATACAGGAGCGAGATTGATTGTCTATGAATTGTAGTTAATTCTTTTTTTTAACTGCTAATAAATATTGGTTTCATGACTCAGCTCTGTTTCTGTGTGGCCAGGTGAAGAAGCAACCTTGAAATGAGGTAATTGTGCCATGAGATTGTTGGGGTAAAACAAATTTTCAACTAGTCTTTGCAACTCAGACAAGTGGTATATTTTTGGAAAATAGTTATTTTCTCTCATATCACTACCATGCTGGTAATCATTTTCACCTTTGCCAGCTTGAAAATATCCTTTGTGTCCTAAACTGGCTGAGGTGCCGGATCAGGTGCCGAATGAGGTACCGGAATGAAAATTGGGAAATTGATATGTTACGTGGTAAAGGTAATGAATGCTAGGATAAGTCTTAATTGTTATAAATTAAGTGTTATTATTATAAACCAAGTGCTTTTTCCTTTAATACAAGTTCGATGAATTGTGGATTTACCATAATAACCTTGTCATATATTTAGTTGATACACCACCGTTCCTTCGTAAATCATTTTTATGGCATTGACCTTTGGCAATATTTCATTTCTTTATTATTAATTTTCCATCCTTAATATAATTCATGTCATTAATATATTTCAATTAGAACTCTTGAACACCGTGGTTAAGTTTGACATTAGATTATGAGTTGAGAAAAATGTGTCCATATCATCATATTCCAATGCAACGTGGGCAATACGTGCCTCAGTTCACCATGATTTTCTTTGCATGATGCTTTGTCATTATCACCCTTTGCCATCATTTTTACGGTCTGTTTCCAGTTTTTATCATCACCAGCAAGAGAAAGATTAATGAAGTTTTTTAATTGTCTTTGAATTAACTGCATGCTCTCTGTTAATTCCATGTCTCATCTTTTTCCTGGCCTCCACGATGCTCAATCGGCATGAACCCTCGGTGTATGGGCAGTTATTAGCCACACCTGAGTTTTTAGCTTGCAAAGAGATGTTTATTCGTGCCGGGTGGCATTCTTTCTTGACCAATTTATGTGGCCACGATGATGCTGTCTCTTTGCAATTCGCCTTAGGTTTTGATGGACATACAACTAAGGTCGGGTCATTGGAATTTCAAGTTACGGAGGAGTCAATTGCATAGGCTACAGGACTTCCACGCACAGGGGATCGTTGGTTTAAGAATTTCTGGTTGCCACGCAAAGATTACGACTGTGTCTTCAAACCCGAATTTTTGACAGTGAAAGGTGAAAAAGGCTTCTCAAAGCTTTGGTTCATAGAAGAATTTCTCAATTCTTTAGTGGTCATCACTAAGCTCATTATGTGTGAGGGTCGATTCTCTACCTACAAAGCCTGTCATTTTCACCTGCTTGCTCACTTTGAGTTCGGTAAGCTCCTTAACTTTCCCTTTTATTTTTGGAAGAGCTTGGGTAAGATGGCCTCGTAAGTTAGGAAAAACATAGAGAATCCTACTCATAGTCTATGCCATCATGGGCTTATCAAGATGCTTATTTTAGCTGAGTTGAAGAAGAAGGATCATGTATGGGAACAATTCATATATGAACTGTCCAATTCCCATCTTAAATCATCCTTGGGTAATGATTTATGTGAACCTCTTATCCCTGATCTTGTTGACAAAGCATCGTCTGTAAATGTTTCTGAACATCAAACCAGTCATACTCAGGAACCAGTAGTCAAGAGTTGTAAAAAGGATAGTCCATCCCATATTAAGAAGTCTCGGGGGTCTAAAGGGCAGCGTGTAAATTCTCAGTCTGGGGGGGAGAAAGGTCAGTCTGGTAATGAAAAATTGCTTACTTCATCAAATCGAAGATTTACCCGTAGTATGGTTGTTCAAGAGAAGAAAAGGGAATCCAAAGGTAAGGCACCTGTACATGTCCAGTTGTCCTCATCCACTTCTTCTTCTTCCCATGTTAATTATGATTCTCATGGTTCCCATCATCGTTCCTCCATACCGAGTCCTGTGAATGAGTTTTCATTACCAGCATCACCTTCCAAATCTGGTCCGAAGTCTGCTAAATCCCACCGATCAGATGCTTCAGCTCAGGGAGTTGATTACTTTCGACAGAGAAACTTTAAGTTGACTAAAAAGTTACAGGAGTATGTTAGACTGGACCGATTTATCAAGCAGGAAAATGCAATTTTGAAAGCTAAGGTAGCTTCTTTACAAACCTTAGTTGATGACATTATAGGGTCTAATCGCAGTCTCAGGAAACCGTTAAAGAAAAAGGACAAACAGTTTGAAAAATTGATTAGTGTACAACAGCAAACAGCTCCATCTCCTCCTCAAGTACAAGTCTTGTTTAATACTTCAGCCTCAGTTTCTGGAGTTTAATCCACAGATTGGTCATCTATTTTGAGTTTCAAATTTTGTCTGTCTGAAACTTTCTTGCATAGGGACATGCAAGGTCTTCAGTCTGGGGGAGATGATGGCCTCCTATTTTTGCTTGTTTAGCACTATGTTTTCTAGTTCAATGTTCCATGAAATCAAGTAATAATCAGCTTTATTTAGTGATGTTTTGTGCTTGGTTATGCCTTTTGAAGAGCAGCATTGCAAGGTGCTTTGGCAGGTGACTTTTTAATATTTTTTATTGTTTATTTATTATTTTGTTTGGTTTTTTTATTTGTATAATGAAACCTTTAGTTTTTATTTAAAAATTGGTCAATTAATAAGTTTTTATTTCTCATGCAGCGGTCTTTTTGTTGTTTGACCCAATGCCTTTCCCGGCGCTTAAAGAATATATGTTGACTGAACCAGAGATTTGGGGGATTTTGTTGCCAGAGGAGATGTCTCGCTTGGTTTCAAATCGATTCCCGGATGCATGTGAAGTTACCCATGTGCTGTTTGGTAGCTGTCATTTGCTCAAGGAGTTGTTTCCCTCCATCTTTAGTAGTGTATGGATTACAGGGGATTCGAATCCAATCTTTTGGTTCATGTATGCCGAGAAAGGTGTAGAGTTGTTAGGATGGGGTTGATCCTTGCTCCAAGGATGATTCATTTTGTATTTCAAGTATAAAATGTGACTTTGAAACCCTAAGTAGGGATAGAAGGGAGAAGACACTGTAAACTCTATTTTTATTAATTGATCAAGCGTTTATCCTCTCAAGGCTTTAATTTCAGACTTGTAGGCATTGAAGGCAGGGCCCACCTTCAACTCTGATCATCTGTGTATAAGTGTTGCTTTCACTGCTGTAAATAGAGATATATTACATATTTTAAGACTGCTTTCGTAAATGAATGCTAATGGTTTTTATTCACTTGTGATTTGAAATGAGATTTAAGCTTACACGAAACTAGTCGATGTCATTACAATATGTGTGATGAGTTTGATGGTATTCAGTTTGGCCTGTAGAATCAATTTAGCAGAGGAGTGAGAGTGGATTCGGATTTCATACTTCTTTTATTTCCAGTGTGATACCGATTATTGGATGGTTACAATCCTTGTTTAAGAATTCTTTTAGGGTTATAGAGTTTACAAGACTATGGAGTATTTTAAAGGATTGTATTGTGTCATTCTTAAAGAATTTGAAATGACTTGCGATATTTATTGAATTCACAGAGGTTTTGGAGATTTTAGTTTATAGAATTTCTAGGGTTTTCCAGATAGCATTTTGAATTGGATATATAGGGATTGGAATTATGCTTTTGTTTACTTCATGATATTGAATGAATTTAAGTAAAAGAATCATAGTCCATTAACAGGTGACAGCATTGTTTCCATGGTTTGAAAACAATTTTTACAGGATAGGAAAATGAGAGTGTGTGTATTTTATGAATAGTTTCAATACATTGTTGTGAGTGTAGAACACAGGTAGAGTATATTTGTTGTCAGCAGAAGATAGGTTTCATTCTAGTAATTATTTGTGAATGATTTAGGGTTAAGAAGAGACATCATAGGATTCTGTATGAGTGATGATTGCAGTTTTTAGAAAGATATAAAACCATTAAGATTGATTCAGGGTATTCATTTTGTAGGCAAGTTTGAAATTAGGGTTTTCATTCAACAAATTATTTACTAGCTTGGTTGCTTGTTTTGAAGAATAGATCGATAATTAGCATAGCTTAAAGTTGCTGTAGATTACATTGGATTTGACAGTTTTGTAGATTGTAAGACAGGGATCAGCAAGTTGATTCCCTTCCCTTAGGTCAGACCTAACGACTCTTGTTATTAATTGTTCAATAGAGAAGCAATTCCGTAGGTTACATTCTGTTCTTTGTCTTTAAGCAAATTAAAATTACCCTAGGTCTGAGCATTGAAACCACTTTGCCTGCAAATATGGTGTAGCAACTCGAAGTATACGTATTCCGGTCAATAAATAAATTGAAGGTAAATTAAATAGCAATAATTCTACCCAACAGTGTTATTGTTGATGGCCTGATAAACCCAACTACGTTGGATTGGTTGATTGGTTGCTGATATAAGTGCATTGTTGATATAAGTGTATTGTTGATATAAGTGCAGGTGAATTGTTGATGGTCTGATAAACCCAACTAAAGGTTGGCTTGACTGTGTAATTATTTTATGTTGTGGAAATTGTGGAAATGGTATAGTGTTGGCTTGAATACCTGTAGTTTGATAAACCCAACTGTTAGCTGGCTTGGCTGAGTAGCCTGATAAACCCAGCAGTGTATTGGCTTGATTAGCAACAACCTGATAAACCTAATTGTATATTGGCTTGGCTGGACGGTCTGATAAACCCAACTGAAGGTTGGCTTGACTGTGCCTGATATATAATATATATATATATATATATATAGAAGGATGTTGTGAAGCAGCTTGCATGCTGGCTTAACATCCAAGTCCATAGGCGATCCCAAGGCTTGCAAAGTGAAGCAGGATCCTGTGGACCAACGAGGAAACGCACAATACAGATAAGTATTGAATTATTTTGCAATTTCTTGCTGATGAATATACATGTGTATATGATTTGGTTATGATGTTTTAATCTCTTGTTTAAGAGATAAAAACTAATGAGAATAAACTAAACATGTGAATTTATTCAATGTTTGAATATAGGTATCGTTGGAAGCGAGGACTATGAAAGCATCCTAGGGGTGCATGTGGACATTGACTGTCTTGAAGAGCTCAAAATGAGCAGTATTGAAAAAGGTGCTAGTGAAATTGTGAAGTTCCTAGTAGCTGAGACAAACTATGTGGGGAGGCTCCATGGTTGAGAGGTCTAAAATAGACTGGAGACACTAAGTGTCATGACCAAGAGGGATTGGTTCAGCATTCATGGTGAAGTGAAAGAGGCTGAGAGCATGAAAACCACAGTGGTGGTGTGGGTTCCAAGATGGAACAAGACAAAGAGGGGAAAAACTCTTGCTACTCTCTCTTTCCTTTTGATTATACTTATGCATTGTGAAAACAAAAGATTGTTGAATACATGTATGACTAAAAATAGAATGTGTGTATTTGCTTAAAGTAAATTATGAATGCTGGAATAGTTAAATCTCTGCCCAAGAATGGACATGAATGAGCTCATGTGCCTGTTGGGAAGGCATGAAAAATATGAAAGTATCCTTGATGGGGCTTGGACTGTCATGCCAATTGGGCAATTAATTGACTGAGTTTTATATTATGCTTGGCCTGATAAAATTTCAATGATGCATTTCACAGGTGAGAAAAGAGAAATATAGTGATGCACATTGATCATGGAAGCCAACCAAAAGATGTTGGACTTGGCTGGAAGTCTTCTTCAAAAAATTGCCAATATCCAATAAAATCTTGGAGAGATGCTCAAGAAACATAAAAGTCCCTAGACTTGGGCATGAGCTGAAAGCTAAGAACCAGCAAGAGAAGCTCATGGAAGCCGAGGGGCTTGGTCCTGAAAGTTCAAGTAAATAATTGAACGTGGGATAGATCTACAAAATTTTGATGTGCAAATGGTATATGTATTCCTATGTATTGGAACACCAAGGATGGTGTTATTCCAAGGGGGAGGGGATTGTAATACCCTCGGTTTTGACCCCGGTTGCATTAAAGGATACATGATGTATATGTTGTAATTAATTGTGGTGTGGAGCTAAAGTAAAAAGCCCCACCATCGATTTTTTCGTGTTATGTTTCAACAATTGGGATCGTTGCCGATGGTATATTGTGCTATCTGACACATAATAGTTTTGCATCATGTAAATATGCACATTCATTAAAATAAACCTACAACCAGCTACAATGGTGCACCATTAAATGAAAAGGGCATGATTTCCTATGGTTAAGGGGGAGGGATTGTCTAACCCATGGGAGTCATTGGGGAAAATCCATGTGTCAGCCACTTAAGCTCCTTTTTTTAGTTGGGGGCAGTTACTGTTGGAAAGTGGTGGGTGGCAAGACTGTCAGTCCTTCCCACACGCCCACTCCAGTAGCTGTCTCTCCACCTTCAGGTGGGTAAGAGAAACACCACTATGCCACTCTCACGTAGGGACATTTTTCTATGTTCTCCCTTCTCTCATGGATTTCTGGTCGGAGTATGGGGTTTTTCCCTTCCATTCACATAGAGAGGTTGTTCCCTTTTTCCTATTGGCGCTCCTGTTCGGACTGTGTAATGTCTCAGGTGTTCATCATTGAACTGTGGTTGTTTTTTTCCCCTGATCGATGGTTGCTATGAGTACATATGTTGTGTTGGCTGTGTTTTTCCCTCATGTACAGATTGGGAGTCCGTTTCTTCCCCATTACGGTCTGTGTAAGTTTTTCAACTATTTTATTGGGGATTGTGTGTTGTGGTTTGCATGGTTGTTCATTGGCTATGGTCTTTCCCACATTTGAGCTACTATAGGTTATTAATTGAATCATTTTGGCCACGATAGGGCTAAGAACGATTCAAGTGTTGGTATCCCCTGCCCAAGCTATGAATTGCTTGTCTGGCTGCATGCATGCAGTGGTTGGTCTTCGGACTGTGTGTGTTAGAATAATGAACCCATAGTTAGCTACCTTAGACATTAATTATTCCATTTTTGTCTTATTTTCCTAGTTTCCATATTCCACCTTATGCAAGTTGTCATCTACACATCCATAGTGGTCAAACTTGCTAATTTTGAGTCATGGAGCACTTGGGAAACCTCTTGGAATCAAATTTGCTTTATTCCTGGCCTCCCTAGTGTATTTCTGCTTTTTTTGCTTTATTGCCTGCTTTTTCAGTGTTTTAAGGCAATTGGGAAAGTTTGACTAGGTGAAGTTAACTTGTTTTTTTTCCTCCACATCCTCCACTCTTTTATCCTATGAAAAGCATGTATGAGTTGTCCTTCCATCCAATATTAGCTTGCTTAATTGATTTTTCCAATTCATGAGCTCCTAGATAGTTTTGGAAACTGTTTTATGCACCTATGGGGGATTTGCTTAGATTTAGTAAGCTTGCTTTTGACTAGGTTCGAATGGAATCTTCATGCATTCAAATCCCTCATGTAATAATTTATTGTGGTAGCCTATGAATTCACAGGGTTGGCTATTGTACACTTATTCAATACAGTTTAATGTTCAGCTCCATATTCAGTCTCTTTTGTGAGTAATTTTGCATGTGTAATTGGAAATTGATGTGAGTGTAATTGTTCTAACACTGGGTTCAATTTACACATGGTATCAGATCCTTTTTAGATCAATTTCTCTCCTTCCAATTTGTTTTGCAGGTTCGACATCATTGACTGGGAGCATTCTACTGCCTGCCGGGACAATTTCTGAGCTATGGATGAATCTCAGAAGATCATCTTGACTCCATTTAACTTATTTGAATGGAAATCAGAGATGGAGATACTGTTGAGAGCAAAAGGCCTCTACAGAGTGACTATGGCAACAAAATCAAAGCCCAATGCAGCTGTAGAGAAGATAAAATGGCACAACAGGAGGGATGAGGCCTATGGTCTCTTGTGTCTGAGTATATCCAGAGACCTATTTTTCCATCTTGATGGATTGACATCACCGAATGAAGTATGGGAGAAGATTTTTGATCTTTTTGGAAAGATAGATGAGACAAGGGGATATCAAATCGAAAATGAACTGATCTCCTTGGGTCCAAATAGCTTTGAATCCCTGCAACTCTATTTCTCCAAGTTTGTTGGGAAATAGGGCAGAACCGGGTTTTATACCTTTAACTTTGCACCAACAAAAGACCCACAGTGTTGGCCCTTTCGGTAACAACCTGCGAACAAGTTGCAATCTCACCTGAAACAACTATGGGATGCCGCAGAACCAGGTTTCTGCAAGTAGAAGAGGGATATTACTATACCTTTAGCTTTTAATAGATTATAAATATAAATCACAGAGCTTAACATTCGCTTATTTAGCTTTGCGGTTAGATAAACAAACAGTGCCTTGCGTAGCCCTTTATTGGGAATTCACAGCGAAGTTATTATCTAGCAGTGATCTTTACTTATCAGATATATAGATATTAATGCATGAAAGAACATAACAAAACACAACAAAAAAGAACCACAACATCAGATATAACGTGGTTCACCCCCAGTGTAGGGGTTATGTCCACAGAACTATGTTTTATTCAAATTTCTACAAAAACCACAGTTCTGATCTGCGCACTCAGCTACAGATCCCTTCAAGTCCTCAAAGTCGCGCACACAGCTGCAGGCCTCTGTGCACTCAGCTGCAGATTTCCTTAATCACCCAAAAACCTCTGCGCACACACCTGCAGAGGTCGTCCACGCACACAGCTGGGACTTAACCTTTCTTACAAAATAAGCCTTAGCTTCACATCAGTTCCTTTTACATCAAAATCGTAACCTAACTTACTTACAAGAGTGCCTATTTATACAACGCACTATTTACAAAACCATGGGCTTAAACCATGGGCACCCCGAACCCTAAACCCTGGACTTAAACCATGGGTTTATTACAAAAAGAGGAATTTTACTCAACCTCGACACCCCTAAGACTATTTTGAGTCATAAATCCACTTACAACTTGGACAAAAACCATAGAGTTACCAAAATTAGGGACCGTTAAGGTGCGCACCCCAACAGGCCCCTAAGACTCACCAGTGTCCCATCCCGGGACACTCTGCTGTGCTTCTGGTCCACGAATTTTGTTGGTGAGGAGAGTGTACTACTTGTTGAGGCTGCACATAATATTGTCAGCTGCTTGCTCTTTCTCGACCAACTCCTACAATACTGTGGCTGATGTTTGGCTGGCCTTTTCCTGCGTAAATGCCTGATATTCCTTCAGAACTTTGAGTTGGGTATCCACAGTAGTACTCAACTCAAAAGCTTCGTTGATAAGTAGCTGCATGGAATTTTCCACTTTTTTTGCTCTTGCTCTGCATGACTCAATTTCCTGCTGGAGTTCGTTGCTTTGCTTTACCTTGAACATTTTCTCCATAGGCGGCAGAGTCTTAATTGCCACTTTTACTTCATCCAACTCTGTCTGTCGCTGCCTCATGGTTGCTTGTAGCTGTCTGAATTCTGGATGTTCCTAAAATGTAGTCCAGGCCACAACGCTGTCTTCTAACAGCTTGGCTGTGCTGCTCACAATATCTGATAGTTTTGCTACGGAAGCCTGAATGTCTGCTCGACGTTGCTCCCTAACCTCTGGTGGGCTCTCCGGAGGGATGCGGAGTTGGAGATCCGCAATCTGAGCGTCATGTTCTACTTTGAGCTTCTCTATTTCATTGCACAACTGCTGTGCGTAGTCTTTCAACTTGGCTAATCTTTGCTCTGGCTCTTCCACCAGCTGTACGTCGAAGTCAGGGAGACTTCAACATGCTTCATCCAAAACTCGGACCAATGTAATCCGCTTACGTTCTGCGTCCCTCTTTCGCTGCTCTGCGGCTTCCAGCTGCGCTGCAAGGCTATCATTCTTCTTCCTGGTATCACCCAACTGTATTTGTGAATAATAGTCTCGAGCCTAGATTTCCTTTGCGATAGCTGACTGGCAGAGATTAGTTCTATCATGGAAATTTTGGTGTAATCAATTCCTACTGTCATGCTCATCTGTGCGCGAGAAGCTGCATCAGTTATGATGAGGGCAGTGGTGGATACTTGGCCCTTGTTTTCTCGGGCTATTCATTGCCTTAGATTAGGATGTGCACTTACCGGGGTAGTGCTGGCTATAGTGCCGGTCACCGACTGTGCTGCTAAGTCCTTCAGCTTCGATATGTGCTGTGCGATACCATTGATGGCATCCAAATGCACAGCTGCAAAATTTGACCATTTCTTGGTAAGAACTTATGTGGACTTCGACAAAGCCTCATCAAGCTCCTCACTTGTCAAGCTGGGTGTGTTGTTGATATTATTTTCATTTGACGCCTTTGCTTTATTTCAGGGCGGTGGTTTGTCCACTTCCTCTACTTCTGGTGTCTTGCGCTTATCCTGCCTATTAGGGTCTGGAGTAGTCTTGACTGAGTCCTGTCCTTCTTCTTCATCGGTTTCCACTTCTCCACCCTGGTTGCTGTCATGCTGCTGCGACTCAGTCTGTTCCTCACTGTCTTCCAGGGGACCTTGCTGCTGCTGGTGACTAGGGCCTGCACCCACATTGGTAATTATGGGGATCGGAATGTGAGGTTGTTTTCCTACATCTTTCAACCATTCAACCGGCCAATGCTGAACTACTTCTCAGATATCACCCTCAGTGACTACATATGGTAGCTTGAACCATTGATACTGTGGATCTGTGCGGGCCTGGATGAAAGTATGATGCATGTCGGTACTGAAGGTGGCTGCACCGTCATATTGAGAGAATAACTTATTACTGAGCCGTGGGGTTTTTGTGATAAAAAACTGGATATCCATTATATAAAAAGCAAATACATAAATTTTCATATGTTGGTGTGCTTTATCCTGTGAAACCCACAGTGATCCGTACCTGGCTGCGCCAGACATGTGCTCTGGTGCCTCAGGAAACTGTGCCTCAATAGGTTCTTGCCATCCTACCATTGCGATGAGGATGAGCAACCATGAGTAATGGAAGGGCCTACCTTTCTCCTGGGCGTCGCGAGCGTCGTCTAGGAATTCCTATGCAATATACTCTACCCAGTTGTAGTTGTAACCTTCGGCGCAGTTTATAGCAATTCGGATAACCGGGGCAGGTACTTCAGTTGGTCTGTAGTTTTGTATGACTTTGCAGGCTAAAAGCTCAGCTGCAAAGCGAATGTGATGTTCCTGAATCATGGAAGTGTGATACCCATGTTTTCCCTTTGTCAGGCTGAAGCGTTCCTTCATGGTTTGATCGAGCTTTGTATCCTCATGCTTTGATGGAAATTCAGTCGCCGAATTAGGGCCTGCTATTGGTAAACCAGTGATCCTCTGAATGAGCTCGCCATTGATAGGGATTTTCTTGTCTCCTATCCATAGGTGGTCGTCATGAACTAGTGCTAGAAACTGCTTGACCACTACGGTCACCTGTGTGCCACGACCAAAATGGGGATTGTCGAGCATCTTCAGTAGACCATCTTGATCCAAGCCGGCAGCCCACCGTTTGAATTCTAATAATGTCGCCCCGATCTCATCGTACTTGACAAAATGCAAATTGGCTTCTGGTGCGAACTGTGGAAACTTGCCCCGATCGCTTGTATCATGGTCGGAATACTTAAGCCGATCTATCTTGCCTGTCATGGTCCCAACCAGCTGCACACCCGGTGGTAGTGAAGGGGTGCTTATTGTGAACTGCTTGTTCCACCGAGGTGGTTTAACTCCTGGTCGAAGAGGGGGGACATATGGTGGCTGCCGTGGTGCAATGTTCTCCTCTCCTTCACTTGGGATTTCTACTGACCCAGGTGGATTCATTCCAGGATCCTCCGATGTTTGCCCAGACTGCTTATGTCAATCTTCGTTCCGCTTAGAACAAACTTCAGGCTTGAACTGTTTCCTGGTAGACCGTGTTTGCATTGGTAGAGGCGGTGTTGGTAGAGTCTCCTCACGTGCTGCAGGCACAGGTGGGGGGTGGAAAATGTTCTGCATACCTATCTGTTCAAATTCTCTTAATAATTCCTAAAGTGCTTGATCGACAGACATAGGTTCAATTGTGAAATTGTGGAATGTGATTTTCCCATGCCCGGGTATCTTCTTATACAATCCACCGATCAAATCGGTCATAAATGTGCATTGAAGGCACCAAATCTGACAAAGATCCTACTTTCACGTCACTAGATTTTGGCAGATATCCTTAGGACAGGTAGTTAAGGAAAATAAGGTACCGGTGCCGCCAAGTTTGATTTCTTCTAACGGTCTTTTCTTTAGTTCCAACATACCTTTCCCTCTTCGGCACAAGCGTCGCTATGACTGCGCCCTACTAAGGACATTCGACACTTTTGAACATCATCTGTGATAGAGAGTCGAGCTTCTACCCATAACAAAAGGTCAGCCACAGCTTCAATGATTCCTTTTATTTCAAAGAACTTCATTAGACATAAGTCCTGATACTCATGGAGAAGTTGGGTTGCTCTGGTTACCATCACTTCATCCCAATAATCTCCAACTCCTATGTTAACTGTCCGTGTCTTCAAGGGCTGAGTCACTTCGAGGGTTTTGTCTACTGGTCCGCGGACATCGCAGTGTCCTTCTGACTCAGGATTATCACTATTGCGTGGATCATCATCCTCATCAATTGTGAGGTTGGACCATTCTACTGCATAAGCTACTTGGGATTTCCAATCAGGTCAGGATTCGACGGATTCTTGATCATCAAAGACCTTAGTATGCGTCAACCTGATAGCTACATCTAAAGCTGGACAGACCATATTAGTAGAAAAGGTAAGCACAAAACTATCAACAGTACAAACCCAAATTACAATATCCCGGCGAAGCTTAGCCGCCGCGTACCAATTCTTTGCTATCGGGTCCAGAGTATACACAACCTGATGTAACCATTCTCCCTGAGGTACATGCTTCCATGCATCGTAGCACCATGCCACATGTTCTTGAGGGTTAGTCCTGCTTCGCACCCCCTGGGGCTGATCCATAATTCTTAGGCGAAGAGATTTTTGACAAGCTGGCCAACTAGGAATGTACTTCTTATGGCTCTTCCACCATCTGGCTACGGTGGCTCTGGATGCTGGATCCAGAATCTCCTGTTTCTATGAATCCGATATCTGTTCTGAGAATGGCACATTAAACACTTCTGGGTCTCCCGAACCATCATAAACGGGTAAGGATCTTGTCTGTGAGGTAAGCCATCTGAGAGACTTGGTAATGCTGGCACATCTATGTCCATGTAGCTCATACAACCGGCTCTGCCAGTTCTCTAAACCATCATCTGAGTCCGTCATACAGGAGTTGTCACACTGCCAATCCATAATACCTTCAGCACTAGGGTCAACGTAATCTTCTTCCTTCGCTGTAAGGTTATAGATATGCTCCACAACATCCTGATCTTCGTCTCTGAGTGGTTCTGTGTATCTTTCTCCTTGGGAGGGATCCAGTGGTAGGATGACTCGCAACTCTTTCCCTTCGAAAGTCATTTGTTTCTTCTTAAGGTTAATAACTTCAGCATTTTCCATTGCCCATTCAATTCCTAACAAGGCTGGATATGGATTGCTGTCATCAATGATCTCAATAACTTCGAAGTCTGCTATAGTACAGATGCCATCAATATCTACTGAAGCATTAGGGAATCGTCCTAGTGGCACAATTTTCTACTGGTTGGCTAATCTCAACTATATAGGTGACCAATCAAGGGTAGGTTGTCCCATTTGCTCCCAGGTTTGCTTGGTTAAGACATTTACCTCTGATCCTAGGTCCAATATAACATCAGTCATATCATACTCGCCTATCTGAGCATTCAATCTCATTTCCCTACTAGTTCGTCAGACACGATTAACAATTTTCTCCTTATCAACTCTTCTCTGAGGTTCACAGAAAGCGAGAACTTTTTTCAACTCCTTTATAGCATTCTGATTCCTTAAGAGTTTCATACAGCTCTGTAAAAAGGAAGACAATGTACTTACTTTATCCGTCGAAGCTTCTTGCGGCTACGGCTACTGCTGCCGTGGCTGTGCAAGGGCTATGGCTGTGGTAGAATCCCCAAAATATTGCTTGGCATCCATGAATGTCTCCTTTTCTCTTTCAATATCAAAGGTGGGGACTTTCATGGGGGCCTTACGAACCCAAGCCTCGTCAGGCTATGTCTCGGCAGGCTGTATATGCGTCGTAGCTCCACTTCGGGTAACAACATTAATGGCTGGAGTAGGTCTTTGCTCAACTAAAATCATCTGAATATTCTGAGTAGGGGCACTGTTTCTTTCCTAAATCTTAGCTATCAACTATGGACACTGCTCAATCACATGGTCTACTGCTCGGTAATACCGACATGTCGTAGTGGGGTTCCGACAGTCGCGAGCCAGATGTTCAGCCTGGTTACAATTATAACACACCACCTGATCACGTCCTCTGCCAGCCATGCCACCATGACCACGACCTCCAAAACCACCTCTTCCGGATGCACCACCACGGTAGCCATAGCCATCATGGCTCTGTCCCTCATTTTGTACCCAATAGGCATCGTATGTGCGCTCTTTCATGAGGTCATAACTGCGACACTCATATTCATTATGTCCTACGGACTTACAAAATTTGCATTAAGGGTTCTTAGGAACTTGCACATACCTCTGTAGTAGATAGCAATTCTCAGGTCGATGCTGACTAGTTGTCGGACAGATCTTGCAATATAGAACAGTAGGATTGAACGGATTTGGCCCACCAGTATTCAGGTAATTTCTTACCACATGGCACTGTTCCTTGTCGTGACCTTCTGTCCGAAATTGTGTGCACCAAACCTCTTCGCGGCTGGTTTTTCCTTTCTTCATATCGTGAAGCTCCAAAGCCATCACTGCCAACTGCGCTTGAATTTGAGCAATACCAGAATTGTCTTCGACAGTAGTGGTTTCAAGCTTCATCGCGATTTCCAGAGCCTCCTGCTGGTCAGCAACCTTCTGTTGCATGAGTGGGGCTCTGATATGTGGTAGCAGCACTGTAATGAACCATTCATTGTGCTGCACAGGTCCAATGGGGAAACTGACTTGGTCTAGTAGAACTTTGAATCTTTGATCAAAATCCCACACTAATTCTCCACGTTGCTGCTGAATCTCTTTCAATTCAGTGATACACTGCGACTCAGATTTCGGCTTCTTAAATTCCTTTATCATGGCTTCTTTTATATCAGGCAATGCATGGTTCTGAGTGCTAGAGAACTTCATGAACCAGGTCAGAGCATGGTCTCGGAAAGAAGTAACCAGCTGCGCTCTTTTCGTATCTTGATCCGTAATGGACTTAGCAGTCCACACTGCTTCGCATAAAAACCAGAACTGTTCTGGATCCTCTGATCCAGTTCCTTTGAAAACAGGTAGCTTAATGTCATCATGCATGTGGGCCATGGTGGATCTAGGGGGGGTTGGCAGGGGACTGGGAGTAGCTAGGGGGGGAACTTACTGGGGTAGACTGACCTACGACAGGGGTACTCAGGTTAAGGTGACTTCCAGACTACGACGAATTCTCAGGGATAATAGGTCTTCACTGTGGGGTTACCGGAGGGTTTCCAACAAAAGGGGTTTCTCAAAACCTTGCTCCCACCTATAGCAAAGGACTTTGCATCTGAACATCCCTAATCTGAAGAGGAGGCCATACTGAAAGCCCAACAGTTTGACCTAATCTATGCACAGTCTGGATACCTTTACACCATCATTCTACATGCTCCCTATGCAAGTACCTCCTACCGATATCCATCAGGGGCATCCCATGCTGTAGATGGCATCATAGGATCGGTCTCCCAATAGCCACTGTTATCTCCTAAAATAACCAGTCGGTTTTCTATTATTTTAGGTGATAGGTTTGAGTCCAAAATTTTATATTGGAATTTTTTAGAGTCAATAATGAGATCCTTGTTCTCATTACTAATTCAAAATCCAATTTATTTGAGTCTTAGTTTCAAATTTTGAGAAAGACAGGTTGTGGTAGCTAACTCTGTTTTGTAGAGGCTAGATTAGCTACCAAAAGAGCTCAGTTCTGGCAGCCGGAAGAATCAAGCGAAAGTTCAAGTTCACATTAGCTGCCAAAAGAGCCCAGTCTTGGCAGCTAGAAGGATTAAGCTAAGCTATGTTAGCTGCCAAAAAAGCATCTCATTAAAAAATTAAAAAAAGAGAGCACGTGTCCGTACTCAAGCTTCACATCAAGCGAGCCTGTGTGTTTTGCCGCCAAGGAGAAGATCAGAGCGCGTCTCATACGACCATCATGAAGTTTAATGTCGGTTTACTGCTGAAAGCAAGTTATGAAGCACCATATCATTAACCACGTAGGATTACGCAGGGGGTTCATAATGTGATGCATATCTCCAGATCATTCGAAGCTGATTGATCCATCATTCACCCAGGGGCTCATAATGTAAGGTATCTGAAGATCATGAGAAGCCGATTGATTCATCATTTCACACGAATTTGGGTGATTTCATAGGTGATTACCTGCTGAGCTCATTCAATGGGTATCTCATTTCTTGAGCATTGCAAGCAGACCCGAGGCTCCCTGTTATGTTATCGCGCAGTTGGAGTTCTGGTTCGATCCAGGAGTTCTCTTTCATCAAAACAAGTCCTCATCACGGGGTCTCTTTACAAAGGTTTGGCTCATGGCCAAAACAGGTCTGCCACTCAGGACAGAGCTAGATGGAGTGTGGTACCTCGAGTCCCACCCACAAGTAGCGGAGTTCTTCAAAACCGCACAGGTGTTTGAGTATTGTGAAAGGCTCACCAGTTTTAACCAGCCACTCGCCGAAGCATTCGCTCAGAGTTACAATGGAAGAACAGTAAAGTTTGGCAGAGAGGAGTTTCATGTGGACGAGGCAGCCATAGCTGAGTGTACAGGCCTCCCCAAGACAGGGCAAAGTTGGTTTAAGACCACTAAGGCCTCAGATATTGAATTCAGGTCATATCTTCTACCAGCCCATAAGGAGACCATTCAGAGAAGAGATTTTCCCATCACTTTTCTTGAACCCCAATGGCAAACTCTGCTAAAGGCCATTTTCGTTTACATAACTTGTGAAGGCCGATATCACAGGGTGCTGCACTACCATTTCAAGTTATTAAATCATTTCACAGGAAGGGTAAGTATAAATCTGCCATATTTCTTTCACAAGACCCTAACGAAAATGGCAAAGCAAGTCTAGGATAGACCCAGCAAGATAGCAAGCAGAATCTCTCACCAGGGTCTCATAACATTGATAATCAAGGAGCTGTTGAAGAAAAGGGGTATAGACTGGAACTATTTCTTGTTTTGGCATGAGTTCCCTACAGAGCTTGCAAATGAAGAGGCGGTTGAACAGGGTAAGGGCGAAAAGAGCAGCACTCCCAAAACCAGCAAAAGAAAGAGGAGAGCCATCTCTCCTCAAGCCCAAACAGAATCCCCTTCCTCATCTAGCAAAAAGAGAAGGGCAAAGAAGAAGCTGGTATTTGAACAAGCTGAAGGAGCTCCTCAAGGAAAAAATCCTCTAAATCTCCCCTACTCAGGATCTGAATCTGGAGACGAAGGAAATCAAAGAGTAGAGCAGCCCATTGAAGGAGATAAAGGTAAAGACCTTCCCTCAACTGATGCACCAAGTCCAAAACCTTCCACACCAGAAACCAACAAGTCCAATAAGCTGCTACAGGAACTTTCCCAAGCAAGACATAATGTTCAGCAAGTCAAAATGCACAACGCAGAGTTGATTGGAAGGAATATGGCACTGCATGACCAGAGCCAGGAGATTGTTGAAAGACTCAAGAAGACAACAGAAAGGAACGCAATGCTGATAAAAGAGAATGCCAAACTCTACCGCACTCTCAGGATGCTCAGGTTAAAATTGATGGAATTGGAGGGGACAGAGGTGCAACCAGTAGTCCCAGAAGCACAACCATCTGGCCTAGACACGTTGGCTGAAGTAGCCATGATCCCTGAAGAAGAAACACCTGTGGAAACTAAAAAAGAATAGCCTATGGAAACTCAAAAAGAACAACCTGTGGAAGCTTAGCAAAAGAGGACTAAACGAGCGATACGAAGGAAGGGAGCAGCTGCAAAGAAATCCTAACAACTGAGCACCAACTTGTGGGACAACATCATTTTGGTTTTTGAATTTTTGACAGTCTTCAGCTTTCGGCAGCTTAGGCGAGCCTCACTGAGCTCATTAGCTGCCAAAAGGACTGACTATTGGCGATTAGCGTTGTTTTGGGTTTTAAAGTTTGAAACAGTTACAATGTTTGGCATCTTAGGCGAGCCCCACCGAGCTCATTAGCTGCCGAAAGAACTGACTTCCGGTAGTTAAGGCATGAAATCAACAGAGTAGTAAATTGCCAAAAGCTGGTTTTTGACAGATTTCTATGCTTTTGCTCAGATATCATTTTTGTTTGTGGAAATGGCATAAGACCAGTTGTAAGAGATATATCATGAATTATGTTATCCATATCTGAAGACCCTTGGGTGAGATTTCAGTCAGTAGGGCGTCATTAATGAATTCGACCTTGTTTCAAGGAATACCACTGAAAGTCGACTGCCACATCAATGACTTTAGTTGTTATGCGCCAGCCCAGCCCACCGAGCCTTTAAAGACCAGCTCTTCTGCATCGAGCACTTAGCACAAATCGAAGGAGAATTACTTAATGACATCTCCTTGATTTCAGGGACTAGTTCAAGTCTTTTAGTATTGTTGTTCAGTTAGTTTCAGTTAACTAAATCAGATCCACGTTTTTAGGATCTGAAAACTATTGTGTAAAGGCTATAAAGCCTGAGAACCAAGACTTTGTAGAGGTTCGATTTTGGATGCAATTTTTGCTATGGTACTCAGCTTTTTCATGCTAATATAGATCACAGGCTTCTCTCAGCTTCGATGTTAGTTTCCATTTTCTCTTTCACTGTATCAGTGTTGCCTAGCTTCGAATGTGAATGTTTACTTTCCATTGTCTAGCTCGCAGCTTGGTATTAGTTTCTTTAATGTCTCTCGAGCACTACTATGTACTGGTTTGGTTACATTTGTTCTTCGCCCACCTTTGATATTATATGCTGATCAATCGATTCTTGAGAGCACTGTTTCATCTGTTTACATGCTGAATGTCTGGCTCCTACTTGGGGATGGAATCCTCCCAGTGAGGTTCCGAAGAATCCCAGAACCAAATGCCTTTCCTGGAAATAAAAACTGACACCTAGTCTAGTACTACCATTGGGAATGGAGTTTATTTGACACACTACTCTAAACAGAAAGAAAAGACGAATATTTTACAATGAGAAAGACCCGAGGTCTTTATAAGAGGTAGATCTTCAAAAATCACCCATTGAATGGGCCACCTGCGAGAATCTTTCCATCCAGATGATGAAGAACAAAGGTGTTGTTGTGATATGCCACTGCTATAATGTATGGACCAGTCCATAATG